>JBBPQH010000362.1:0-18863 GCA_038092475.1 Boletus tomentosulus | reverse complement strand
CGACTGCATCATCGGAAGTAATGTAATGCCATGCGCAACGAATGATATCCTTCTTCACATCCTCCAACAACTCGGGGAAACGATGTACGAGGACCGTGGTCAAATGTAAGAGCTCGATCTTGAACATATCATCGGCCTCTACAAACATGGTGTCGTCGATCATAGGCTGCCAGATGGTTCTATGTACAGCAGCGATGATATCTGCGTCGAGCAGGCCTCCTTTATTCGGTTTATCTGCCTGGACGAGAATAGTTGGCGTGACGATAAAGCGTAAGAAATGGGTTTTCGCTCCCCAGGATGCGGATCGATCTTCAAACCACATCAGGAACCGTGCCAGGACGTTCCGTTGATAGAACACATCCTGATTCAAAGCCACGTGATGGTAGAGGAACTGTGTTGTCCGTGTGAGATCCAAGGGCAGATTGCGAGTGTAGATCGCAACGATCTCGAATAATAGGTCGACCCTGGGTGTTTTTTCAAGTACTTTTCGGAAAATGGACAACGTGACGGATTGTCTGTGGATAGATTCCGGAACTGCACCATCCACTTGCTCAGGTTGTGACGGCTCTGATCTCCATATCTCGACCACAGCGTCAATCGCAGCGCCGTTTTCGGATATCCAGTCTGGCTGTAGCTCTGCAAGGTCATCCAGGAGTTGTAAACCGGGAAACAATAACGCCGAATCCCCGCCCTTGAAACAGTGGGCGACCAGGGGTTGCGTCCTCGATGCCAGTCCTTTCTCCAAGTTCGGGGCAAGCTTGGCCAGTAGAATGTTCCGAAATGTTCTGAGGTGACGTGGGTGGTGCAAACGACGGAAGAAGAAGTCAAGGGCTTCTCCAGGATAACGATCAAGGTACTTTCCTAGAGGCTCGGAGAAGGGGCTCTGACCGGAAAACTGCATCTGCGCTTCCGTCTGGACAATGGCGTTGACGAGGCTTTCCATAAAGATACTGGCGGCGGAAGGAAGAAGATGAAAAATGTTTGCCAGGCGTACAAGCTTTGTGATGCCTTCGTTTTCGGGAAGTGGAAGTCGGGATGCAGCTTGAAGCATCTGAGGATCTGCCACAATGCGAAAGTGATCGAGAAGTTTATGACCAATCTCGACCTTGAAGTAGTTTATGAGCAATTCCAGGAGACGAGCCAGACCCTCCAGCCCCGAAACCGAAAGTCGTTTTGGATCGGCAAGGTTCATCAAGATGGGACGCAGACCAGTCTGCAAGAGTTCCTTCGGAAGGCGACTCTGATGAGTGAGCACCATCCGAAGTCCTTCATGTGCTACTTCTTTGACTTCTTGCGAAGGCGAGTAAAGCGACTTGAAGTATACGCTCGTCACTCTGGAATAAACTCCTAAATTACCAAACCGATCGCAAAAGGATAATCCTCACCTCTGGCGCGTCTGATGTTGCTTGGCAAAGAAATCGGTCATCGGCATAGAAGCAGTCAATAGTTTAATACAAGCCACTCGAAGCTTGATCACTTCTAGCCCGCCCTGGCGAAGATTAACCCGCCCGATGTTCAGGTCGTCTGCGTCGGCCAGGGCAAGAGTTTCATGCAAAAGTCTGAGAAGCTCGTCGTTAAGCTCTGGAAGCGGTGGATTAAGGCTGATGCAAAATCGCACAGCATCAATCATGCCAATCTGGATGGGGAACGATAGCGCGCGCAATGGTTTGGTGTAGATCGCAGTGAGCATGCGATCCCGGTGGGGTAAAAGGAGGTCGTGAGCAGATTTTCCAGTGAGCTCGACGAGTAGTTCGATGCACGTCTGCACTGCATGGCGGACTACGGGATTCGGGCTCGAGAGCTCCGAGAAGAAAATCCCAATAAGATGAACCAGTTTGGTGCGCGAGGCGATAGGACCATCAGTGGATGCTTCAAGCTCCGCACTTCCGACCCGCAGAACCCTCATTAGAACATCGACCACATCGCCAACGTCGCGGGGGAGGTCGTAAGGAAGATCTTTTAGAATATGCAGAAGAGTTCGAACAAAGTCAACCTCGCGATCCTGGATCCACTTCACTCCAAAGTCTGGAGTGGTGGTTAGAATTCGGATGCCACAGCATCCCGCACTTTTCCGCACCCATGAGTCCTCCAAACAGATAGCACTGAAACGACTTGCAATTTGATAGAGCATTGGCACGATGTCGTCAGGGGCAGCACCATGATCTCTGCCCAACGTGACTAGATCATTGATAATCAGGGAAACCAAGTCTTGTCCCTGCCTGGCTTCTTCTTGCTTTTCGCGCGTCAGAACCCGGGGCAGAGCAACGAGATAAGATGCGAGCAACGAGCTAGGATACCTCTTGAGACCAATTTCCTTGGTGGCATTCTTGCGCATCTCCATGGCAAAGATGGCCTTCGAAAGCTCTCGGATAAATTTCTGTGCATCTTCCTTGAGCTCAGGGATGTGGAAAGCGTCAAAAATAGCCTCTAGACATTTAACAAAGACAGCGGCTTGGTTTTCATTGTGAGAGTTCTGTAGGAAGCATAAGTTCACGAACGAGTAGTAAGAAAGATAGGGCCGAACCTCATACACGAGGAAGGTGACGCATGTTTCGAGAAATGTGTAAGCATACGCTCGATGAGGGGGGCCGGCTTTGACCATCGAACGAGCTGCAAGATTGGACATGGCATATAATTCCACCTTCTCACTCACTCCACCGAAAGATAATGCGATCTTTGCAGGCTCAGGGAAAGAATTGTGCTCCAGCAGTAGTTCTTTGCTCAATAAGCGCCGGTTCCGCCCACCCAGTTTTCCGAGGATACGTATAGTCGTATGGGCATGATGATGGTTGGCTGGGAGCGGCTTTAGATGGCTGTGAAGTGCCCCCATTAGTTCGCGCAGAACCGTACTGAGAGTAGGATCGAGGAAATCTGGCGTTAAATTGTCAATGCAGAGTTCGAGCGTTCGTAAGCCTTGTGACACGAGCTCTGGCGTTCCGCGCAAAGCAAGGGCGAGAGGATGCATAAGATACGAGAGGTGCGGAAGGAGATGAGTGAGACGCAGCGGGACAGTGAGACAAAGTTCCACTATCATGTCCCTGCTGTGTCCGTCCGACGCCAGTAATTGGCGGTTTAAACTTTCTAGCATCTCGGGTAGTAGGGGAAGCACCTCCTTGTACAAGAGTTCAAACCGTCCACCACCACCACCGATGGCGCGAAAGAGACCTCTGAGCAAGTGGAAATAATTGGTTGGTTTGGTAGCTTTGGCAGCCAGAGGGAAACAATCCATGATTAGCTTCGCAAGATGAGATGCCAGTATCGGCTCGTTAGAGGGAGGAAATAGAGTCACAGCGTTGAAAGCCATTTTGAAAAGTCGGATAGTTACTACGGCCGTCTGATCATCATATTCGCCAAGAAGGGGTAAACGGTCGATCAAAAACCGGAGCACGATGGCAAGTAGTGTCGGAGAGACGGGCTCTCGAGTGAAAAGTATCTGACAAATGTGGAGGAGAGATGGTCGCTTTTGCGCAGCTTGAAAGAATAGCTCGACCTTGTGCGTCCATACCTCTTGAAAGACGTGCGAATTGACTTCCAGAAGCACTGAGCTGAACCAATCCATCACTTCTGTTGCCTCCTTGGGCTCCGCATCGAACAACGCCATACACTTGATGCAGCTCGTGAAGAGACGATATATGATCGTTCCATCAGGAATCGGCCCGTCACATTTCTTCAGGCCAACGAGGCACACTCGAAAACCATGCAAAAGAGTGCGAAACAGTAGTCGGCATTCTAGGGTACGATAAGCTTCGCTTGTTTGAAGAACCTAATCACTCACCATGTATTACTTCCTCAGGCTTCTCGACTGCACAAACGGCAGCAGCTACAGGGCGTGCTCTCTCAATCTGCAGAACTGGAGATGGTGTTTCATCACCAGATTTTGCTCTCTCCAGGCGTTCAAACGCATCATCAAGTACACTAGTCATTGCATCTACTCTGTCCACGCAAGTCTCAAACATGGCACCGAGGATACGAGCCGCACCCTGAGGGGTGTCTTTGGTAGTAATGTTCTCGATGAGACCAAACATCATCTTTGCGAACAGTGTGTGGAGATTGTTTGCGAGATAAGGATTGTGGATGAGGGTAGAATAAAGTGTGGAGACCCGCGCGAGTTGATCGGCTGAGAGTTCAGTGCGTACATGATGAACAAGATCAGCAATGGCAGCATACGCTGACGGACTAATAGGATGTGTCAGCGATATACAACTATCGAAATCGATCCCTTACCGAAGAGTCTCTTGGCTGCCCACACCATTGCCAAGTAAAATCTGCTCATTAAAAAGTTTGTCGATCTGTGGTAGAAGCGCCTTGCGATGAGGAGTGCCTATGAGATGTCGCAAGACGACCATGAGGTCCTAGGATACTACTGATTTAGATTTCATCCGGGGTTGAAAACGGATCGCATACCTTGCGGGCTTGGATACCATTGGCGGGAAGATCTTGCAACAGTCGGAGTGCAGAAAGAATAAGGCGCTCGCCAAATGAATCGAATTGTTCAGCAAAACCGCGGATTATGTAGGCCACATACGAGACCATCTGAGGAAGTTGAGAACAGTGCTTAACAATCATGTGTATACTGACCTTGATTTGCGCGGTAATGAAATCAGCGTATGCTTGTGGATTCTTGATAGTCGGAGCCATACCGGCCCAATACATGCCCATAGCCTCGTAATCTTCGCGTGCTTTTCGCTGAGCAGGAGACTCAAGAGCCAAAACTTCAAAGTTGAGACCCAGGGTTGTTTGTATCAGGGTGGCTACCATTGCTCGGTGACTTTGAGAAAATGTGACGACAACCATGCCCATCTCTGCCAAGACCTTGAAGCTGCGAATGCTGGGCATGACAACGTTGGCATCCAAAACAACAGAATCCTCCGTCAGTGTCTCCTGCACCAGACCACTTATGTTGCGAAAAACCTCTTGGAGGATAGACATGAATTCCGAGACAAGGTCTTCGGTGAGAGCTCTGAACGAGCGAAGTAAATCGATGATGATCTTGCATGAAGTTACACCATTCTCTTCGTTATCATGCCGGAGAGTATGGAGCATGCCGCTTAGAAGGGGGAGTGCAAGAGGTCGAATTGGATCGTTGTATGGGATGCGATGGAGGACCTCTAGGAGAACGCGCCGAAACTGGTATTCAAGTGAGTCTTTATGATATGCAGCTTCGCCGGAGCGAAAGATTTCGAGAAGGACGGGGATCATTTGAGGAAATACGCGTGCTGAATCTGTATCCCTCACGGTGTCAATCATTTCTCTGAGCTCGCATGCTACTGTATGCTTAGTTTTGAGATCTGACCAAGGATGGTGCTCAATAGAGGTCGTATACAGGAAGAAGATACTCGCCTATACCGGGATCTGCAATGCGCGCAGCACGCAGCTCCAAGTCCGCAGCTGTACCGAGCTGCGGTATGTTGTCCATGGTGTGGGTGGTTAAGGTGCTAACCGCGCATTACACTTGCTGACCCCGAAAGCTTGTTTGTGTCCATGTTTGGCTCAAATTCACGTGAATTTCACGTGACCCTACCTGCAAAGGGAGCTTACGTAATGCTACTGCTAGGCGGCCAATGAGCCTAGTAGGCCTATTGAAAGACTAGAGCTGTATGTACTATAAGTTGGTAAAGAACGAGTAGAGGCAGGCAATAGTACGAAGATTGGTGTTGGTAATCGTTGCTTTCTCAAGCGCACAAGTGTAGCAATATTTATTGCTGTTTAGTCACATCTTGTCCTCATCTTTCACTTCCATTTGGATGAAATGGCGTCGAGCGACCTCCTCAAACAGATCCAGGCCGGAAAGAGATTGAAGAAGACAGAAACACATGATCGCAGTGCGCCAGTAATCGACTCCAAGCCTGGCGGCGGCGTTGGTGCTGGTCCACGAGCACCGTCGTCCGCGCCAACTCTTCCATCTGGTGGTGGCCCTCCTCAGTTGGGAGCTCTCTTCGCGGGTGGGATGCCCAAGTTGAAACCTACTGGACAAGGCAATCTGGGTTGGGATCTCTTGTTATCACCCGTCGTCTGCACCTTGTCTTACAAAATCCCTAGCGAAACCCCCAACGTTCGGTAAACCACCAGTAGTGCCAGGCCGCGCTCCCCCTTCTCCTGCTCCGAGTGCACCACCCCCACCTTATAGGGCAACCGCGCCGAAGCCATCGACGCCAGCTCCGCCCCCGCCCCCTACGACCGCACCTGCACCACCAAGCAGGGCAGCGCCGGCGCTGCCTTCTCGGGCACCCGCCATTCCAGCAAGAGTTCCCCCACCGCCTACCCGCGTACCTTCTCCTCCAGCAGCTGCGCCTGCGCCTCCTCGTCGGCCCCCGCCTCCGCCCAGGACTACATCCCCACCCGCGCCATCACAAGCACACCCTCCATATCCCGCTCGCCCTCCTCCGCATGTGGCCGTACGCAGCGCATCTCCTGCGGGCACGTCACCTTCCACTACAAGAATTGTGCCACCTCCGCCTGTGCGCTTAAACCCGACTCTTCCAGTTCGCAAAGCCCCCCCTCCTCCTCCTGCCAGACCTTCGTCTGTTGCCGGCTCCATGCCATCCCGAGCGGCACCTCCACCCCCAACTCGGAAAGCACCCATTACGGATGGGCCTCCTGCTCTCCCCGCCCATGTGAGAGCGTTATCCGAAGCTGAGTCGCCTCCGCCTCCTATGGGATTGTCACCTGCCCGATCGAATTTTTTGCACGTTGCTGTACCTCCTCCGCGACCACGGGTGGCTTCCAGTCCTCCGCATTCCGAAGCCCCGTCCCGCCCGTCTGTGAATTTGCCGAGCCGTCAGGTGAATGGTACGAGACCATCTGTGCCAACACGCAAGAGTGAGCTCGTCCGCCTCGTGACCTGTGTAACTAACAACACGACGCTTGCAGTCCCTTCACCACCTCCGGATGCGGGGTCTCATCGATTCCCCATCTCGGACTTTCCGCCACCGCGACAGTTTTCCCCAGAGGCGAAACACTATGGTGGAGGTCGCCAACGTGGCTCGGACTTTGATCTCTCAAATATCTGATGGGCAAGGACAGCGCATTGATTGTTGGACAGAATCATCGAGATACATGGATAGTTTTGTCGCTTAGTGGTACTTGCATGATCGAGTAATTTTGATTGGTTAGTCGAGGCGGTGATGAATTGACACGTATGCGTGATTCTGTCTATAAAAGGCCCGTGCCATTTAACTTTGGTTTCTCCACTCACTTTCCCGCGTCCCTCAACGATGCGTTTCTCTTCCTTTGTCTCGGCGGCCTCTGCGGTCGCTTTTGCGTCTCTCGTCGCTGCAGACTCGGATGCTGAGAAGGTCTCCGATGTCCTTGATATCACACAGGAATCCTTCGAGTCCATTGTCCACCCAGAGCCGCTCATCCTCGTCGAGTTCTTTGCTCCATGGTACGTTCGACGCTAAATACTTCCTCACTAGAACCTTACACGCAAAGCGCAGGTGTGGACACTGCAAAGCGTTGGCGCCGCATTACGAGGAGGCCGCGACGTCTCTGAAGGAGAACAACATCAAGCTCGCCAAGGTGGACTGCGTTGACCACGCTGAACTTTGCCAGGCCCATGGTGTACAGGGTTATCCGTACGTTACCGTCTGTTCATGATTGCATGTGTCGAGTATTCACATTCATTACCAGGACCCTCAAAATCTTCCGCGATGGCAAGCCGACTGATTACACTGGTCCTCGTAAGGCGGACGGTATCGTGAGTTACATGACCAAGTGTGTACTATTCGTGTCTGCTCGTCAACGTGCCGTGGCTAAAGTGTGTCTAGACAATTGCTCCCCGCGGTCTCCCAAGTTACTGCCGCCGACCTCTCCAACTTCCAAAACGCCGACAAGATTGTCGCCATTGCATATCTTGCCTCTGCAACGGATGCACCTGCTCCCGAATTCATCGCGACTGCCGAAAAACTCCGCGACGACTATCTTTTCGGCCTGTCCACTGACCCAGAGGCCATCGCTGCAGCAGGCGTTTCGCCTCCTGCCATCGTCGTGTATCGTAACTTTGACGAGCACAAGACTGAATATCCTTACCCAGTCTCCTCCGCCACCGTCAAGGACGTCGAGGACTGGCTTCAAGAACTCTCCGTTCCCATTATGGGTGAAGTTAACGGTGACACATATGCACTCTACGCTACCAGCGGAAGGCCTTTGGCCTACCTCTTCGTCGACCCAGCTGATGAGGAGAGCCAAAGCTACGTTGAGGCACTCAAGCCTGTCGCAGCCCTCTACCAGAGCAAGGTCAACTTTGTCTGGATTGATGCAGTCAAGTTTGGTGATCACGCCAAAGCTTTGAACCTCGCTGAGCCCAAGTGGCCAGCCTTTGTCATTCAAGATCTCCAGAAACAACTCAAGTATCCTTATGACCAAGACAAGGCTTTTGAGCCTGAAGCGATTTCAGCGCTGGTTGCCGACTATGTCGCAGATAAACTGCTTCCCACATTGAAGAGCCAGCCGATTCCTGAGACTCAGGACGAGAGTGTGTTTACCCTCGTTGGCCAGCAATTTGAAGAAGCTGTGTATGATGATTCGAAAGACGTTTTCATAGAGTTTTACGCGACTTGGTATGCCGTCCTTTATTTCTGTGAACGACGGTCATCTCATGTTTTACAAGGTGTGGTCACTGCAAGCGCTTGAAGCCCATCTGGGATTCGCTCGGCGACCACTTTGCCAACGTCAAGGATCAGATTGTCATGTGAGAGATCAGAGGTGGCATTTTCACACTCGAGCTCACATTTTATCAGTGCCAAGCTTGAAGCACAGGAAAATGACCTCCCGGCGTCTGTTCCGTTCCGTGTCGGGGGATTCCCAACGCTCAAGTTCAAGCCCGCTGGTTCACGTGAATTCATCGACTTTGATGGTGACCGTGAGTTGGAGAGTTTGATTGCTTTCGTCGAAGAACACGCCAAGAACGACTTGAAACCCAAGACGGTGCCAGAGACACCAGTGGATGCTCAAACAGTTTTCGAGGCACCCAAGGATGCACACGACGAACTGTGATGGTTGACGATTGGAGTAGAGTAGCATGGTCGTTTCTAATCGAATCGAATATATATGATTTCGGTCTGCAAACCTAATGTGAATGGTCCCGAAAAAAAGTTACAATTTGACCTCCTTGAGGCCGTGCTTCCAGAACGTAAAGTATGCTAGGGAGAGGGTGAATGGGGAATGAAGAAGTATGGTAGACAAATCTTACGTGTTGTGCCATCCGCCTAGTGATAAGATGAGCAAGGACTCAATGAGCAAAGGAGAAGAGCTTACGCGATAATCGAGGAGGGCAACCATGCCATCGACGTCCATGCTCCCGCCAGTGTACTGGACAATACTTGAGACGGAGGCGACGAGGGAGGGGGAAACTCACAAAATCGTAGTTGTTGATGTTGGCGACAACTTTTTTAGCATACACAGCAGCGCCCTTTTCGAATGCTTCCACTTTGTCGGGATGTGTCTTTGCCAGTTCTACCTTGACCGCTTTCATATAACCCTATGGGGTGGATGATGACAAGAATGAAGAAGGAGAGACGAGGGGGTGCACCTTGAGATGTGCAAGGTAGGTTTTCTTGTCGTACGTAGTTTTCTGAAGGCGGAACGAGTGTGCTATGTTATTGACTGTTTCTGCGCCCTCTTCGAGGGCTTCGTCTTGCTCCTCGGTGGAAGGGTTGGCGCCTGTGCGGATGTGAGAAGGAGGGTATGATGTAGAGGATTGTACGCGCCGATATCGACATCGGCGCCCTTCTTGATTACGATGCTTTGGCAGTCGACCTCGAAGACGATGTCATCGATAAGTTTGCTGGCGTCATGAGTGGAAGAGGCTGGTGTGTGGGTGATGAAGAGACATACATGGGGAAGGCATCCGAGAACATCTCGTCGCCGCTGATGACATCTGTGTAGAGCAACATGGTGGACGAAGAGAAAAGAGCAAAGACGGGATCGATGCGATGCGATATCTAATCTTGCTCTGGGGTCTCGTGCGCTCCTGGGGTCCTGCCCATTTCTCTCTGATGGACTACCAGCCAGTCCAGCTGCAGCGGGGCCCAGCACGGCGCAGTGGCGAGTCTCGCTACTGGCGCCAGTTCAAGCGACCTGTATTTGTCAAGGAATACGCACCAGTCACTGCGGTTCACTTTGCACCGCAGAAACCACACAGGTACGCCGTCACTGCAGCAGCCCGTGTGCAGATATACGCACCCCGCACACAAAAGGTCGTAAAGACCATCGCCAGATTCAACGACGTCGCTCGCAGCGGCCATCTCCGTCACGACGGAAAACTCCTCGTCGCCGGCGATGACACTGGCCTCATACAGGTCCGTCTCATCCTCCAATGCCCTCTACTCACTCACCCGTCCCTAGGTATTCGACCTCAGTTCGCGTGCCATCCTCCGCACATTTAATTACCACAAACAACCCGTCCATGTCACCAAATTCTCCCCCCTCTCCCCTACGCATGTCCTCTCTTGCTCCGACGACACCACAGTCAGGCTTTGGGACATCCCCTCCCAGTCCGAAATCGTGACATTCACCGCCCATTCAGACTACGTCCGCTCCGGTCAGGTATCCCCATCAAACCCACATCTCGTCCTCACCGGATCGTACGACGCAACCATGAGATTGTTCGATTCTCGCACCGGTCAGTGCGAACTCCTTATGGGTTCCTCTTCCCCCGGCGCCTCCCCCGTTGAACAGGTCCTCATGCTTCCCTCTGGCACTCTCGCCCTCTCCGCTGCCGGCCCGATTCTGCGCATCTGGGATCTAAATGCAGGCGGTCGCTGCATTCGTGCCCTCTCCAACCACCAAAAGACCATCACTTCCCTCGCTTTTGACCCCAATGTCGCTCGTCTCCTCACCGGAAGCCTCGACCAGATGGTAAAAGTGTACGACATTGCCTCTTACAAGGTCGTACACACAATGCGTTATCCCGCCCCTGTACTCTCCCTCGCTATCTCGGTAGGCTGCCTCGCACCCTCCCTTTGACTCTCACCCATTCCGCTCATAGCCGGACTCGACACATATCGCCGCCGGAATGTCAGATGGCACACTCTCTGTTCGTCAACGACAGCAAAAAGCATCCGAAAGCGGACCAGACTTGGCCAGCGCCCTGACATCCGGCACCTACGAAACCTTCCTGGGAGGGACCCTTCCATCACTAGGTCAAGGTCGCCTCAAGGCAAAAACCAAATCAAAGCCCCTTGGTGATGCCGATGAACTCAGAATCGAGAGTAGACGCGCACCTCGACTGAGAGAATACGACCGGTTACTCAAATCGTTCAAGTACTCGGCTGCCTTGGACGCCGTCCTCCGAAAAGTATGTTCCTCGACTCGCCTATTTCTTCGGGTTGTCTCATTCCTCCCGAGAACATTCCACCGTTGACAACGTTCTCATTGATACACGAGCTTATTCACCGTGATGGCCTCCGTAGCGCTCTCTCTGGCCGCGATGATGTCATACTAGAGCCAGTGTTACGCCTCCTCGTCAAGCACGTCGCTGATCCCCGCTTCGGCGAAATCGTTTGCGATATAGCCGCGTTGCTCATAGGTGAGTTTCTTCTATGTTTTATCGGCACTACGACAATAAAATATCTTTCAAGATATGTATGCTCCCGTCCTGGGCCAGTCTCCCCTCATCGATACATTATTCCTTCGCCTGCGGAAAAAGGTCATCGCGGAGGTTCGTTTTCAGAAAGAGTTGATGAAAGCCAAGGGTACATTAGAAATGGTGTTTTCCTCTGCCACCCTCACGTCGGCTGTACCACAAAATGCATAGCCTGATTGCGATCATTTACTTCATGAGCATCCATCAAGGAAGGTGATCAGGTTCTCGAGAATCATCTTCTGCATCATTGCTCCTTGAATTTTATCGCTGCCCTGACTCTCGTCCGCGGCATCCACGTCAATGTTGTCGTGGTATATTTTTAATGTTTGCACGACGTCTTTGAGTGACAAATTTCTCCTATCCAGCATTTGTGTGATATGTGCACGGACCTACAAACAGTCAAGAAAGGAACTCGAGTACGGTTTGACGACTTACACCGTCGTCTTCCATCGCAATCCAAGCCAAGATGTAGTCCAAGGTCTGTAGGGTGAACAGTCCGCCATCTAGACGACGCAAGTAGAACAGATCTTCATTCTCGGGGCTAACTTCGCCATCTTCAGCAAGCAGTTCCTACGTGGGGTCATTTGAGTCGACCTATTTCTGCAGCCCGAACCAACCGCACCTGTTTCTCTGCCTCAATCTCTATATCGATGGTTTTCAGGCGGCTAAGCGCCCCTCCTCGTATTTCCAAAAGCTTGTCCACCTTGGCGTAATCACTCTCGACGAATTTTGCTAGCAGACGCACTCGATCCGTCGAGTCAGAAGGGATATTTGAAAACAAGGACGAGATTATCCCCAGAATATGGGAAATGTCTTCCAAAGCTGGCGCTGTCACTTTTTGCTTTTTGGAGACCTAGAGCGGTCAATGTCAGCAACAAGTCGATGTTATCAGTCCCGAATAAACCTTGCCCATCAATGCTGAAAACAGTGTCTTGAGCCCCAATGCTTCAACGAAATTGGAGCACAACTGAGAACCCGCCGGTCCCGACATGGCATAATCCAGCGTTTTTATTGACCGTGACTTTGACTGGCGTTTCTCCCTGAATGACCGTCAGTAAAGTGGTAACATGCAACCATCACGTCACCAACCTCATCATCAACACCATGAGGTCGACACCTTCGCTCTCCAAGAAGAGTGATTTGATCTCGGGTTCTGCCAATGCCGAACACAAGGCATCAAATATATTTTCCATGAATTCTGTTTCGTCCGCATCCACGGGATCACGATACCGAAATTGCTGACCACCGAGTGAGACTTGCACGGATCCTCAACTTGACAGTTGCTCACTGAAAGCACTTTGAGGATAGCCTCAACGCCGTCCCTCTTGCCGAGTTCTTGTCTATTGGCGACACTGCTTTGGAGCAGAATCGAGAGCAACTCTGCAGCGTAACTGCGATTGTCGCCGTGCGTGTTTGACTGGATACGTTCTAATAGCCAACTCATAATTTTCGTTTTCGACACGAGTTGTATAGATAGGTCGGGGTTGAAACCCAAAACGTTTTCAAATACACCTGTACTTGAGTTCAGCATCTTGTTTCATCGCATATCAATGTTCTCACCAAAAATGTGAAAGACACCTTGTCTGTCCGATTCTTCTTCTTCGTTTAGCCGAGAGAGGTTGTCCACAAGCAACTCGGGTACCGAGTTTTCTACCTGAAAGAGTCATGTCATTGTGTGAAAGCCTCGAGAGGGACATGAGTTACCAATGCCTCGATAAGCATTTTGAGGGCGGGCTGATTTTGTTCTTGTTCAGACTCGTCCCCTTCATTGCCAACATCCTCATCGGTTAGCTCGTGGAATACCTCGACTGCGTCAATGACTATGTCAACATTCTCGTGACTGAGCAACCCAACCAACAGATACACAATCCCAGAGCGGACCAGCTCCGGATATGCCAGAGCTGGAGATTGTGCTAGAGGTAATAGGGACTTGATCGAACTATCAAGGTCCGCTTCCGAATCGATGAACCTACTCAATGAGATGAACCCTGCACAACATGCCACACATGAAACTCACTTTGAGGGATCATTCGGATACTTGGAGCGCTGCTCCTGGTTCTTGTTGACCGCGCGCTCCAACCGCAAGAGCGTCCGTCGAACACTGATGATCGTCACCTCTTCTGCCTGAAAACAAGAGCATGACCATCGACGCTCAACGCGCAAAAATAACGCACGTCATTGGACACCCCTTCTCTTTCTGCCATCTCAAAGACGCTCAAGATATCCTTTTGTTCGCGCGTGAGCCCACCGCCGTAAAACCGACCTTCCTCGTCCTCCTCCGCATAATAATCCGCATCCCCGCCGGGCGCAAAGGACGTGTCCATCTCATCATCCTCGGGGACGTCTTCCACTATGGCGCGTCTCGAATTCGAAGCGATAGGTTCGTCCTGTATGGTTGGCTCGGATATTGAAGTATGCGGACTGGTGGATTCGTCCAACCTCATTTTCTTGAGCATATCCGTGGTTGGGTTGTCCGGCAGCTTACGCTTTGAGGCTGTAGGAAGCCTGGGCACCTAATTCACGACCTCGGCATGAGCGCAGGGATATAGATGGTGCCAGAACACTAACCTTGAACAATTTGTCAATGTCCATGTTACAAGAGATAGAAACTACGTTCGTGAATGCGAGTAGTGGACTGAGTGATGTTCGCTTCAGGCATGACCTAAACATCCGTAGTCCACAGATTGACGCTTCGAGCTAACTACGGAATGTAATGATTCGTTATACTACTCTAACATGTACTGGGGAAGTATTAATCATACGAAACAACCCAGGAATATGGTACTGAAAACCGTCCAAGAGGATGTCCAACATCATCCACATTGCAGTGCCAAGTGGCACATTGATGTGATGACGTGCAGCGTGAGCATGGCTCGAGACTCTTGACAACCCAACGTACTTGTTATGCATCCGCCCGCAGCTTCTTCTTATATTGACCTTATTGCTGGTATCAGTATGGCTTACGGCGGTTCTTCTTCAGATCCCTCTCCAGTTGTTTCGCTTTCCGGTGTCCGATTTCCACAGGTCTGATGGCTGTATCATCCGCTTTTTTAAGCTTGACTGGACGATTACCCACATATTTGCCTATATACTAATTGAACGGGCGTAATTTTGATTACAGAGGATAGAGTAGGCTTACCATCCATCTCCTTCCATGCCTTTAAGAAATCTTCCGGGTCTGAAAATGCCACAAACCCATACTTTGCCTACATGGTGTGTCAGCTTTCAGTAAATCTTCGATGGAGCAAACAAGCACAACCTTTTGGCTCAGTCTATCTCGAATGACACGTGCCTTCTGGAACGAAGGGTATTTATTAAAGGCATTCGCGAGAACGTCATCGGATACGTCGTTGCTGAGATCACCAACAAACAGACGAAACCAGGCTGAAGAAATGTAAGGAAAGAATTCAAAAACAAAGGCAAAACTTACTCGGGTTCCACTCGAGGAGGGTTTGATCCTCCCATACCTTGCCTCCACCTTTTCGCAAGACAGTCGTCCTCTTCCCTCCCTTGGCAAGCTTTCCACCGGCTCCACCGCGTTTATCGATCATGGCACCCGGTACGTAGACACTCTGCTGGGCAAGGATACCAACATCGTATTCGTAAGCATTTGCTGGGACTGGAGCGCTGTGCGCAGAGGAAGATCCTCCGATGGGATACATCGGACCACTGTACGGCTGATGATAGGGATTGACATCGTAACCCGACTGCTGGTTGTAATAGTGCGACTGATCCATTGGTGTGTGAGCGCTTGCGCGGTGGTGGTGGTGGTGGACACGGATTAGAGGAATAATTATGTAATATCCTACTTGGAAAATAATTCAATATCAACATGATCAAACAAAGTCGATACTCGGTATACACGAGATTGCCTGCTCGTTGTCACAGGCGTTCCCCAAGCTACTTCAAGGTTAGTTTTCACGTCTATTCAAACTTTACGACCCCCGTATGCCGCAGAAGGCTTCCGGTAGCAGTTCAGCCGTTGTTTCGCGTTTTTTTGGTTGGATGGCCAACTGTATAATGGGATGATGATCCTGTTCGCTGATCTGCCATCTTCAGATGCCGTTCGTCAAAAACGTCAAGTCAGACGCATACTTTTCGCGTTTCCAGGTTAAATATCGTCGGCGCAGAGAGGGCAAGACCGACTGTCAGTTTCTCGGATTGATCTTACACCTTCTGACCTGACAACTCCCTAGACTATGCCCGTAAACGACTGGTCACGCAAGCCAAGAACAAATAGTATGCATCCATTTGCTATGACCGTCTTTGATCTAATGGTATCTCAGCAACGCTCCAAAATACCGGCTGGTCGTCCGTTTCACCAACAAGAACATCATCGTCCAAATCGTCTATGCACGTCTGCAAGGTGACTTTGTCCTGACTGCTGCTCAATCAAAGGAGCTCCCAAGATATGGCATCAACCACGGTCTTACCAACTGGACGGCCGGTATGCTTTTCGGCACAATTGGGACAACCATGTCCTGACGACTCGCAGCTTATGCAACAGGTCTGCTTTGCGCGCGTCGTGCGCTAGCCAAGCTCGGTCTTGCGGATAAATACGAGGGTGTCGCCGAGCCCGATGGTACATTGAAGTTGACGGAAGCTCTTGACGATGAAGACGCTCCTCGTCCCTTCAAGTGCTATCTCGATGTAGGCCTGAAACGCACTTCCACGGGTCACCGTGTGTTCGGGGCATTGAAGGGTGCGAGCGATGGTGGCATCTTCATTCCCCACTCCGAGAGACGGTTCCCCGGATACGACGTAGAGTCCAAGGCGCTCGACGCCGAAGTGCTCAAAAAGTACATCTTCGGTGGTCACGTCGCGGAATACATGGAGTCGCTAGAGGAAGAAGATGACGAACGGTGAGTACCTGCCTGTTGAACAAGATCCGAGATCTCACTCTTCTTGCTACTCATCAGATTCAAAAAGCAATTCGCCTCATATCTTGCGGATGGTATTGGATCCGAAGACATCGAGGAAGTTTATACCAACGCGTATACCGCTATTCGGGAAGATCCCACGTTCAAGCCCACTGAGAAGACGCAAGACTGGAAAGCAGAATCACTGAAGTACAAGAAACCGAGATTGACCTACGAACAACGTAAAGCTGCTATCCAGGTCAAGATTGAGGCTTTCAGGGCAACCGGTGGTGTGGAGGCTGCCAAGGAAGATGGAGAGGAAGAGGAAGAAGAGGAGGATGACGAGTAAACCAGTCGTACCAGATCTCATAGTTTTGTCCTTCTACTTTCTCTCCTGCTTCAAAATGACCATTAGGACATGCGTATGTTTCCATGCACCAAATCAATTTATCATAGATCGGTTACGTCGTGCTATGATACGGCCAAAATATTTTCCAGAATTCCCAACTGCCAAGCTATCAGTGAGATGGGTTGATGAGGGGAGTAGGTATCCAAGTGCGACACTTGATTCTCCTTTCCTCGGCCTATTTGATAGGCTGAAGAGCATACGCCAAAATTATCGGCAAACGAGACGCCGAAATTTCTGTGACTTCGAGTCAGTATGTCAGATGTCATTTGTCCGATCAGACTGACACGATGCACCCTTCCCATCTTCCGATTGTCTTGCCGCTGACCATGTCGACGAACCATGTTCCCCCAAAATGTTCACTATACTGGCTGCCAGACTCGCAAAGCTTGGTGAGCAGGCACTTCTCCACTTCGTCCGAGAGGAGTTGACTGAGCTGAGGAACAGATGTGATGGGTAATGTTGCCTGCGGGAGATGTGCAATCAGGGAGGATGGAGACAGAAAGGTCAAACGTAACGTCTGTCTGGTTGCAAAAGTCAGCCCGCGCAGAAAGGCAGAAAGGACAAATCTACCTCTCATCGATGCGCAACAGAGCTTCACCCCCGATTCTCTTCAAGACATTTTCAGGCGTCAGTCGACGTTGCAGACTTTGACCAGTCTCCCCGACAGGGTGAAATCTAAGTGTGCATGGCACCCCGGCATGTGCCAATGCAGACACCATTTTGTCAAGTTCAGCCTTGATCCTGACGCAGAACTGTTGGTACTGCAGCAAATCGATGATGGGCTGAAGAAGCTCAGAGGGTGGTTGTATGTTAACTACAGCGGGCGGACGTTCGGAACCAGAAGCCGATACGCGTTTAGATTTGTCGGTAGCATGCATGGTCAGCAAAAGAGCTTGCAGCATGGCATGTATTAGATCACATGTTGCTGAAAGGGCTTGAGGTCTACGCGCATTTTCGCTGGCACTTTCGATATCCACCTATTTTTCTATGAACAAGAATAATCTGAGATTGTTTGAGACCCACCATCTCGAATCGTAGCTCAATGCCGTGGTCTACATCTATGACGATTATACGTTCAGCAACTCGAGCAGATGAGGTGGGGAGGGCGCTCGCTTCTTTGATCAAGACATTAAATATTTCCTCGTCCACGATTTCTCTCTGAGCGGCTTTAAGGGATGTCTCCAAAGAAGAGTGTTCGGGAATTTCGATGGAATTCTCGGCAGTGTGACTTGCGCCAGCCGAGTCCGACATAGCCAGCGCAATTCGCAGACGAGCTGATTGGCGATGAGGAAACACGAGCATGTTTGGTTCCGCCTCATGTGTGGGCAGATGTGCCACTGCCTTCCTTCGGAAATGCTTTGGGGCTACGGAATTCATGTCAGACAAAACAACCCCGACAAGGGTAAGTGGCACGCATACATTCCTCCAAGCCAAAGGATATCAAAAAGTCCTTGGATGTTCTGTCTGAACCTTTTCCCGACGGTGCCCAAACGGGTAACGGGGCAGGAACCAGACTCCAGTTCGCCTTTCGGATCTTGAGTGCATCTACCCAGTACTTTTCGCTATTTAAACGGCTTCTTTCCAGTCTAGCCGCAGCCTGTTTGAATACGCCTGCAGCTTTTCTCAGCGCCTCGTCTTTGCCTCCGATGGTAAGCTGTGCATTGAAAGCATCCACAGAACCTATGGCTGATGGTTTAAACACCATGCTAGCAGTTAGGGTATTCGAGGGCAAAGAAGGTACTGGGGAAGGTTCCTTTGACGAAGTTGCATCAGACAAAAGGAAACACAGGAGATCCCTCGCCTGCGTCATTTCACCTAGAGCAATGCTGAGAGTGCGGGTGAACCATCAGACATAGGAACTCGAAAACTGTACCTACAAAAGCTGCGGCGCAATCTCCATTCGCATCTTGAACAACTGCTCGGTTGACATGGTCAATCTTGTGTTATCTGATGTGTCTTCGCCATCCTCCGAGACTGGTGAACTCTCTCGCGGTGGTGCGACGAACCCATC
>JBBPQH010000361.1:0-18863 GCA_038092475.1 Boletus tomentosulus | reverse complement strand
AATTTGAAACGCCACGCATGACGATCACCGAGTTTGCGATCCTTCGCTTTCACTCTCCACCTGACCTCTCAAAGCCGACACTGCACACCCTCCTCCGTACACTCTCGGATTGGCAATCCGCCTGCTCCGGCTTCCCACTCCATTTCTTCACTGACGAGGGGGACCCGTGCCTCATCCATCTGGTGACGGGCTGGACAAGCGTCGAGGCGCACGAAGCGTGGATCCGCGGGGAGCGGAATCAGGCGTTGAGGATAGTATTTGTGCCGTATGTGGATGTGGAAGGGGTGAAGATGGTGCATGTCGATGTCGAGTTTGGGAAGGTGCCGAGGGACGGGGGATTAGTCGTAGAGCGGTATCACGAGGAGGTAGAGGGGGACTCGGTCGGGAGAGATTTGGGTCAGAGTGGCGATGTGTATCGTTTCGTGGGGGGATATTGTGAGGTCGGAAGTGTGCCACCTCCCATCGAACGCTGGGTGCTGAAGAGAGTCCATCTGTGATGAGCCTTAACAAAAGAATGTGATTAGCAGGCGTTGGCCATGGAACTCATTCCCATATACTCCTGGTCTATGTATTCTTACCCCACCGAGCGCTGGGTACTAAATATACTCAATCTATGATTATATCTTGCTTTGCATGGTTGTCTCAATTCACCGTAACTCACCAAGCGAAAGGGATATCCAGGAATGGAAACGTCCCAAAGACGTTGTTTGGCAAAAGCTTTGGAATCAAACAACCACATCACACCCTATCCTCGAGGGACAGCCGCCTGCTCCCCTGAAATACCCGTGTCGCCATGGACACTTTGCCACAGAAACCACAGAGCTCTCGACGGGATCGCGAGAGAGACGACCGTCGGCGGTCTCGATATCGTGACCGCGACCACGATCGGGACCGAGACGGAGGCAAACCTAGGGACAAGGACAGAGAAAGGAGGGACAGGGACAGAGACAGAGCAAGAGATAGGAACAGGGAAAAGGACAGAGACCGAAATCACCACCACCGCCGCGCCAGCCGCCACTCCCCATCCCCACCTCCTTCTCACCCCCCAAAACGCCCTCGCCAGTCCAGCTACAACGACAAGGGAAAGGGCAAGGAACCCATGCGTAATGGCGACGCCAACATCAAGCTCAAATCACCCGAGATTGGAGACGACTTTATCCCATTTGGGGTCGACAGGGAGGACTCTCCTCGGGTAGAAAAACCCCGCTCAGAAAAGGGCAAGGAGAAAGAGAGGGCGAGGGAGCGCGAGCGGGACGTAGGCAAGCCCCCGAGCCGCGGCGCTAAGCGCAAACACGATGTGTTGGACGACGAGGACGACGACCGATGGCGTGCACGGTTCGAAACAAGAAAGACGCCGTGGGTGTCCCACGTTGACTGGGAGACCTGCCGCAACGTCGCTGAGATGTACGTGTTTCTCTTCTGACGTGATGTGTTCGCTCAACGACATAGGTTGCACCGAGAGGTCGAGGCGTTTGTAAAGTACATGGCGCCGACGCCCGTCGAGGACGAGATTCGCGGGCTCGTGATCCAGCTCGTGTCCAATGCTATCACCTCGGCCTTTCCCGACGCCCAGATTCTGCCCTTTGGAAGCTACGAGACCAAGCTATACCTACCCAGTGGGTGTGTGCTCCCTTTCACCGCGTCGCCGCAGGCTGACTGTACTAGGGATATCGACTTGGTGATCGAATCGGAGACGATGGCCCGGAGCAATAAAATCAACGTGTTGCACGCGCTCGCGAACACGCTCAAGCGCACGGGCATCACATCCAAAGTGACGGTCATTTCGAGAGCCAAAGTGCCCATTGTCAAGTTTGTCACGCATCATGGACGACTCAATGTGGATATCAGCGTCAACCAGGGCAACGGGGTCAAGTCGGGCAAGATCGTGAACGGTTTCCTGCATGATATGCGCGGGTGTGGGTTTGCGCTGCGGTGTCTCATTGTCATTGCCAAGGCGTTTTTGAACCAGCGCGGGATGAACGAGGTGTATACAGGTGGACTTGGGAGCTATAGCATCGTGTGCTTGGCCATCAGTTTTCTGCAGATGCATCCAAAGATACGGAGAGGGGAAATCGAACCAGAAATCAACCTCGGTGTGCTCGTCATGGAGTTTTTTGAGCTCTATGGGTGTTATTTCAACTACGAGGAGGTCGGGATATCGTTACGAAACGGAGGATCTTATTTCAGCAAGAGACAGCGAGGGTGGTATGATACGTCGAGGGGACTGTTGCTTTCGATTGAAGATCCCATAGATTTCAGTATGTGGTATTCTGGTGTTGATGACCATGGTTGACTTTTTGTTTAGCCAACGACATTTCCAAGGGATCATATGGGTTCAACAAGGTGCGACAAACGTTTGCGGGTGCTTATGGGATCATGCAAGCAACGTCGTTTATGCGTGCTGGGATCCTGAGTTCACGCCGAGAGGGACTCTCATATCGTCTGCGGTTGGTGACGAATCCCGAAGACATGAGTATACTGTCGAGTATATTGAGCGTCACGCAAGAGGTGGGCACTGTCAGTCTGCGTGACATTGAGCTGACCGAATTGTAGACGATCAATAACAGACGTTTACTTCAAGAAGTGTATGACAAGAGGTTACTACACAAGCTGCTTCGTGTGTATCCACAAGCACCTGTGGTCATTGCCGAGGTGCCGAACGAGGATGCAAAAGGCAAATCCAGGGCTGACATAGAGTGGGACGACGAGTCAGACGGGGCGCATGAGGTGGTAGAACATGGCGATTCGGACGAAAGCGGAAGGTATGACATCCAAGAACGTCGTGGCACGCGATCGACCAACGAGGCGGGTCAGTTTGATGCGTTGACGACGTACACGACAGATGAGGAGCTGTCTGAGGAGGAGTTTGAGGATGACAGTGTGGGGAAACGACGATCTTATTGGCTGTCCAAAGGCGAGAACGGAGTTGTAGTCTAGTATGTGTGAGTTTGGAATTATGCGAGTTATGGAGGCGTGTCAAACCACTTGAATGAAACATTTCGTTGCCCACTGCTACTACTCGTCCTACACCATCTTTCCATCTTTCTTTTTCTTTTCCTTCCTCGACGGTTCAAACAACTTCATTTCACACCCTGGCTGGTCATCCCGTTTTTTTTCTCCCTGGTCGCATCGATGTGGGTGTCTCCTTGGTATGGCGACGTTGCACTAACAGCTGGGCAGGGCGGCACCTGTGAACCTCAAGGAGCGAATAGCAGCGCTGCAGCAGCGGAGCGTGTCGCCCAACACACACCAGTCGGCCCAGGCGCTTCCGCGTGGGCTGCCCAGTCCAGGATCTGGCGGGCTGCGCGACAAGATTGCCAAGTTTGAGTCCAAGGGTGGGATGCCCGTCCCGCGGGGGAGCTTCGCGATGGGCGCACCACAGCTAGCAGAAAACGCACCACCAAGGAAGCGCGGCGAGCTTTATGGCAATCGCGTCCCCGCTCTCGAACGGCCCGTGCATCCCCCGCCCACCTCCACCGACGCGTCGGTCCCCGGGCCGAGAAAGAGATGTATCTCGACCGGCACTGGGTTGTCCTCCTCCTCGTCCAACTTTTCTACGGACGAGCCTGTGCCGCCGCTCCCCAACGGTCTTTCTGCACGCCGCAACTCGCTCGCGGTCAATTTTGGGCCGGGAAGACCTGCCGTCGAGTCGCCCGTGCCAGAGAAACCACCGGAAGACGACGAGCAGCCAAAGGATACGGCAGAGCCATTGTCAGAGGACACGAAGCAGACCTTGGTGGAGACCTCGGAGCAATCACCAGAGGACACCCCAGCAGAGGAACAACCACCAAAGGATATACCGGAGCCAGCAGAGAAATCACCCAAAAACATGTCACCCCTCTCGCAGGAGTTTAGCAAAGATGCTCTCTCGGATTGCCATTCTGCACCCCAGTCTGCTGTCTCTCAGCCAATTTCATCACCCCCATCACCCCCGCCTGCTGAAACTTTTGCCGTTGCTACTCCTACTCCCACACCCGCGCCTGCGGAAACTCCCGTCGTCAGCCCTCCAACTTCACCCCCCAAGCAAGTGACTAAGCCGGCCGCGATATCCGTGCCGAATACAATAGTACCCATTCCACCCAGCATCCCCACACCTACCCCGATGACACAGTCACCACCGCAGAGCAAATCCACCTTCAAGGCGGTCGTTCATCGCAAGGTCACTGAGCAGCCGACACCCGCACCATCCAGCCTTGCTCCGCCTCCAACTCCCCAAACGATCAAGCATCGAAGAAGTGCCAACACTGGTGTCATCGAAATGCCCCCCAGTCCAGGCGGAGGTGACTTGGCTGTCCTCTTGGGAGATGCTGCATTGCTCGAGTGGCGGCTCACAGAGGGAGATGGTCTGAAAGCAAAAGAACCTGTACCAAATACCCCCACTCCCACCAGCACGACCTTCCAGACCGACCCTCGACACCAGTCCGCCTCCACCCTCATTGAACATGCGCATATACCTTCCATCGACAGCGGTTCGCAGTCGGAGCGTTCCATGTCCATCCCATCTATCAGAGAACCTTTTATCGATGGCGAAATTCCCGAGGGGGAAGAAACTGATGGCAGAAGCCTCGCTTCCACGACGTTTTCACAGCGATCGCCCTCACATCGAAAGTACCTCTCCAATATCTACCGTCTCACGAGTCGACGATCGTCCGGTTACATGGGCGGTTATCCACGCGACAGCATGTCCGTGTCCTCGGAAGACTCTTCTCCCGTTACAACCCCGTCCGATAATGGCAAACGCAAGGGATTCGGTATTGGTTGGCCAAGTGCATCGCCAAAAAAGGGCGGACCGATTGTCAGCCGTTCAAGTTCGTTTGCAGACAAGATTTTTAGTAGGAACCGCACAAAGTCCAACGTGAGCACTTCGGACCAAGGTACGTCACGTCCTTGTTTCAACTGCTTGTTCTCACCTATGCACATCAGAACGAAGCTCGTTGTATGGGTCATCGCAACGTAGTCTTGCGATCAAGCCAAGTCTGACCATCTCTTTTCCGTCCGAGTTGTCGCCCGATGTACAGCCTGTCGGTGTAGACATTGCTCGCCAGACGTCCTGGATATCCCCCGGTGACTCGAATTCAGAGTTTTCGCCTGCGTCCAGCATTCTGGACAAGGATATCTTTGACGCATTCCCCTCCGTTCCGCAAACCCTGCCTCCAGGATTCCACCTAGATGCTGAAAACCCCGACAAGGGACGTGCAAGTACCCTGCCGCATGCACGTAAACAAACCCACCCGCGACTGTCGATGGTGTGAACGCACTTCTAGATTCCCCAGTTTCGTTTTGAATTTTGACATCGAGGCCATCCGATCCTTTTAATATTGCGGATAGCCAGGCTATCCCTGTGCCTTTTACCCCACATCGTTCCCTGAGTTTGTTTGTTTCTTCTCCACGTTTCCGTTTCGTTTGCTATACTAATTCCTGTTGCATGGTTTGCATGGTTTTACTGCTCAATCTACTCAATACATATTGTCATCACATTGGTTGGAAATAGCAACGTGTGCGTTTTTGTTGGTGCAAGCCCTTGGACCCTAGTTCTAGACCTTTTTTTTTGCTACTACGTAATTACTATTGTCTATGGCAAAATTGCAGCCTGGGTTGATTGGGACGTGCTTTTAGGTTTGTGGTATCCATAAGGTCACATGAGCCCGATTGGTAGTAAATGCCTTTGCATCAAGACGTCACAATAACTTCCGCTCGTCGTCAACTGCCTTGACCGTTTTTTGCAGTCGTTTCAACAAGAGTATCATGATGCCTGTCAAGCTGTCGTTTGTCGTCTGTCTATTGGCCAGTTCGGGTACGCATCGTGTCCTGTCGCGTTCTCACCAGGGTTGACGTGTGCAGTGTGGGCCGACATATCGCTGATCATTCCCGGTTTCAACCCGCAGCCGCTGAGCGCCGAAATCATCGGTGTCGGCGCGGACAATATGACGACGTATCTGCTCTTCCCAGGACAGGCCACTGGAACGTTTGCGAGCCAATCACCCGCGATCACAGGGACCGGTGCGTCCACACAACCACACACGCTGCGCTGACTGACGGGACACAGCGACGCTCGTGGAGAACGCCAACCACGTCGTGTTCGAGTACGCCAATTCAGCGCTGACGATAGTCGAGTCGTGTTCGTACGCGAGCGGGATTGCGTATTGTAATGTGGGGTTGGGGGGTGCGGGTGGGACGACGTGGTCGGCGCAGGATACGGTGACGCCGCTGGACGTGCAGGGTGGTGGGACTGCGTCGTCGGTGTTGTCGTCGTTGTCTGTGCTTGCTACGTCGTCGCCTTCGACGACTGCGACGGCGGCTCCTGGGAGTTCGGTCCCGACGAGTACGGCGACGGGGGCGGGACCGACGCAGACGAATGGGGGTGTACTAGCGATGCCTGGTAGTGGTATTGTGGCTATATTGGCTGTAGCTTTATTGTTGTGAAAGGGGTGGCAGGAGAGGGAGAGGAGAGGGCGCCTGAAATGGGACGACCGAGTGAGGTAGATCGAACTGCTGTATGATACCCTCCTGAATCATCTCGGTCATTGTTCTGTTAATTATCTGCCTCGTTGGCTACACGTTGCCGATGATGCCAATCTTGTAGAGGTTGCTGCGAGCTGGATCTGGAAACATCCATGCTGACTTGACCCGGACATGAGTCTAATTCATCCACAGTCACGATGGCGATGAATCTCCACTGATCTCGATCTTCCCTCCAGACTGGGCTTTCGTTCTCGTAACGCTACACGGGATTTTCCAATCCTCACAGCACCTTAAAGTGCATTGCTAATCGGACCTTTTTTTTTTCTTCTCTTTTTCTTCAGCTCCTCGTCCCTGCTCCCCTCCCTCTCGTCCATGACAGAGTATATCACATCGCCAGACCCTACACTGATTTTTAAAAACTCCAAGGAGCGCACCACGCACTGGGTTCGCTCGCATTCGCCCTACCACTCCCGCTTCCACTCCCCAGACAGTCCCCCGTCCGCCGTAGGCGAGCTCGACGAGCGTGATTCAGACGAGGACAGCTCCCACTCACTCCCCCCCAAGATGGTCCTCAGATACGGCGACAGCAGGGGAGACATACCCATCTCCCATTGGCACTATGAGAATGCGCAGGATGCGCGTCGCCATGGCTCGCAACCTCGCTCCCGCCCCCAAGCCTACCACGGCCATGACCGCGCCAGGTCCGCCGCGGGACACCACCGCGACTATGTCCACCACAGCACGCGCCATGCGCTCCCTAGGGCATACCAGGACGACTTCTCGACACCTCCAGAAGATATCCACATCCTGCCTTCAGATCCAAATGTCCAACCCCATCGCCCGGCAGGGACGTATCGACCCCGCCGGGCATCTGAACCTCACCGTCGTCCGCTCGATGACGAGCCAGAGACGATTTCGCCCCTCCCTCCTGCCCCCGCACTCCAACGCCATCCTCACCCCCCTCATTCGCATTCGCATCTCGAAGCCCCGCCCGTCGTATACTCACATTCGCAGCACATCCATTACGATCATGATCACGATCATCCCCACCCACACCACTCACACTCGCGCAGCCGTCCCCCGCCCTCGATCGTGTACCCCGCGCACCCCCACGCGAAAGAACACTACGCACCCCCGACGATCGTGTACTCGCACAAGGCACCGGGCATGACATACACCGTCTCCGCGCCCACAGGCAATGGGTTCCCGCAGTACCCGCGGATCGTGGCGACGCCGCTCCAGCCGGTGAGAAGTAATCTATCGTCGGTGTACGAGGAGCCGCGGCTGTACAAGGACGAGAGCGAGGAGGGCACGTATTACGTCCCGGGTCAAAAAGTCAAGGTGTTGGTGCGTATTCTAACGTCGTGGTGTCGGACGTGGGCTGACAAAGTGACTAGGTCGAGCCGTCGATGTATACGGCGAGTTCGACGACCAAGTCGGGCTCAGCACTTTCGCCGTATTCGATCAAGAGGCCGTTGATAACTCGGCTGATGCGGTTTGCGTCCGAGTTGAGGCCGACGAGGCGGATGTTGTATCGGAGGCATTCATTGGAAAACGCGTCGCGTGCACGTTCGCGTGATCGTTGATCGTTGATTCTCGTATTGGTTTGTTTGATGTGTTGAAAAAGTATGTGGGTTCGACTGACTGGGTAATGTTTTCTCTCGATCATAGACTTTTTGACGATCGACATGTTTTTTTTGTATGCAAGCACCGTTTGTAGCTCTAATACGCACGCCCACCCTCCTTTTTTTCTGTTTTCTGTCTTGTTGCATTGTTGTCATGATAACTTATGCACCTTTCTTTTAATTCTCTTGGCTCGCACGCATGTTGTAGTAGTACCATGTCGTGTATGAAACGCATATCATAGACTCGAGTCATGCCACGCTCGTCAAGCGTACGCGTCCCATGCGTCCAGGGAACCGAAATCGGGATCAGGGCCCGGTCAGACAACGAGATCTCGATGCGACCACGGCGCATCACTGCCATGCGACGTCGCTTACGCGCATAGTACGTCTTTGCCTCCGTTGACGCCGCGGTATTTCCTTGCCTCTTTTTCTCCTTCGTTTGTCTTGAGCGTGGCATTTTCTTTCATTTGGGAGAGGGCGCAAGGGGTTCGCTTCGATACGATGGGACGACGGGGAGCCTTTCAGTCACATGGGTGGTCATTGTTTTTGCGCACAGGTCCCGTCGGACTTTTTGATTGAATGCCCTCAGATAAAGCCCATGATGGGTGTATAGGATGATGCGACGAACTCGAGTCTCCTAGCGAGTGCTAGGTTCGTGGCGGTCTCTCCCGCTTCGTCCACGCTGGCGGTGCTCCGACCAAGCCACAGCGTCGTTATCGCCATTCGTCGTACCGAACACGGACAATCTATATTCATCCGCAGCGACGCGTTACGTGGACTGGTTTTTCCCTTGCAGAGACGGCGTTACGACACAAGGATTTGAATTTTCCCTTTCAGAGCGAGGGACTGATGCATATGGATTGTGAATGACGCGTCTGATGGGAAGTATGCTGTACAGGTCTGATAAGGGGCCTGAAGTTGTCCAGAGCTGGAACGGCGCGATGAGATGGGCGTTCATGAGTACGTTGGATCGGACAGCGTGGGAGGTTGTTTGGGACCGAGGAGAGCGGCAGATCGTTTGACGTCTTGATACGGCGACCAGATGTTGTTGACCGTGGGCAGACCAGTGCGACGATCAGGTCGGGCGTGATGTCGTTGTATCGCGACTTTTCCCCACGCCGAGGGTCGGGCACCGGGCATGGTATCTTTGTTTCAAAATCGAGGTGATAGGAATCGATCGTCGGCGTCAGTGTTTGGAATGAACGGAGAGGGCCGGCTGGGTTGATCTTGCCCGTATGGGTCTAAAACGACCGTGTTCTGGATCGCGGCGCCCATCAGTTTTTATTCGATCTTTGTCAAAAGGACGAGACGAATCTACGTGATAATCGGAGTCCAACTCGTCTGAGCTATCGACGTCCAGGCAACGGTTGCTATGCTCTCCGATACATGACGACACACCGACAAAAAGTAAAAAAACAAGATGTGGAATGTTTGTGCAGGAATATGTAACGTTATCCGTGACGCGAACACGATGAGGGGATTTCTTATTCTCTTGATCTTCTTTTTGCTGTGGCCTCTTCGCTGCACATGATGGCCATTGATGGGCGCGATAGCATCCAAGTTCGTCCGTGTCACGGCATCGACTGCGATCTCCGCAGAGTGCTTCTCGGCAGCCCCACCTGAATCGACCGCATTGGGCCATCAAAGAGAAGCGATGTGGCCTCATGCGCCATGAAGCCAAGAACACACAAAAAGGCAAGAAAAGGGGGCTTCGGGATGCTGATGAACCACAAGGAACCGCAGTCGGCCGAGAACGCGAATCAAGTGGCAACGCATCGACAAAAGTCGCGCGTTCATGAATCGGCGCCGCGCTCGCATAAAGCGCGTTCGGGGAACAGTTCTTTCATTCAAGCTGAAAGATTGAATCAGAATACACTTGTTGCGGAATCGGCCAGGCCCGAATGAGTGTTCCACGTGGGCCGGAATGAATCATGTAGAGGATGAAGTGCAAGGTGTTTTGACCGGCGATGTGGCTTTAGAGGGATCAAGGGGGAAAACGTTAACATTGATAACACATTAGATAGACCGAGATGAATCCTTGCGTCATCATTGTTGACGCTGTGAAAACCAGTGAAGAAAAATGGAACGGTTTACGACAACAATTGGAGATTGACGGTGTGTGTGATGAATTCGAATGGCACTGGACTGATCCTGTACAGCCAGAGGGGGATAAGTCGGTGTGCAGTGGAGGCTTCGAGGACGGACGTCACGCTGCAAAATCAGAATTTGGAACCACCCAAACACAATAGAGGGACGACGCCCGCCACATCGTCAACTCCTGACTTCGCTCTGGACAGGTGACAAAGAAGCAGTCACGAGGAAAAAAAAGAGGGTCAATTATTGTATATGAAGGGGTTTTGCGGCACGGAATGGAATGGAATGGAAGGAGCGCGAGACCAATTTGCGCTGCAAAGTCAGCATCAAACCAAGCTTGTTAGCAAGCAGGAGATGTCTAAGAAGATAGATGAATGGAGTACTTACCAATCACTCCTAAATTGAAAAACGTAATAGTACGTGCGTCGGTGTTCCTGTTAGGGATAGGCGGGAGAGATAAAGATAGCAAAACATGCAGTGCCCACGATCGGTACGGAAAGGCCACAGCGATAATCGTTCCTTCGCAGGCACGGTAATACTGGCCACACCACGAGCACCAGAGGGCGATGCACAGAGGCAGGACTGGAAGCTGATACACATGCTCCTGCTTCTGGCCACTCTGCGACCACTCATCTCGCTAATTTTTTTTATCGGACCGCCTGGACAAGATCAACGTCGTCCCACAGCGGCTCTCTGCAGGAATTTCCCTCGGAAATGGAGTAGGGTGTTGATCAACACTCTTTAGCACGGTGTTTAGTGACGACAAAATACACGAGATTTCCTGTTGGCATTACGAAGAGTGGGTAGATGGAGGTTAAGGCGAAGAACCCACGTCGACCAACTGAACGCCATGCCCTGGTAGGCGTTGTACATGCAATGGGAAAAAATGTGGATGAACGGACGCATCTCGCAGTAGGCCCATCGATAATCTTGATTCTTAGGGTCTTGATTTCATATCTAGAAATGCATCGTTGCATCACATGCGATACACAGAAAGCAGACTCGATGTTTAGGTGGCGTATTCAATGGCGATAGAGTGGACTAACCACAAAGCGCGTCATGATCATGCGTACGGTGAGCGTGGCGCGTACGCAACGCATGACCTTGAGCTGTGGAGAATGGGGACCACGGCCATACTGCATTGCAGGTCACGAGTGCTCGAAAGCGTGGCGTAGGCACAAAATACGACCTGAAATGCCTACTAATCCATTAGAAGGATCTGATCGCTCAGGAAACAACGCGATCGAAATTGCATGAAGGAACAGGCATGCAACAGCTGGGGTTTGGTGGGGATGAACCAGGGTGCTTGGGCACGCCGTAGCCGCTACGGATAACATGGTGTGGAGAATGGAGACAAGGAGGAGCGTGTCGAAAACGTGAAAACGGTAATGATTTAGAGCACAGATGTAGTCCCCGTGAACGACGAGCAATGAGGACCCCCTGGGAGGCTAGAATTTGGATATCGGTCGACGATGTGGGGCCTTGAGTGAACCTGGCTGAAACCTCGTTATCGTCGCCGCAGTCGTCCTGGAGGGGTTTATCGTTGCCAACGGACATGGAGGATAAGGATGAGGGGGTGATATTATGTAAGCAAAGAGTGACGGCGCCTGTAACGGGGGCGGCGTGACTTGCGTGTAGTGCGTTTGACTGACATGCCACAGGGATTGGCTGAGCAGATTCTGCCAGCGCGCGGTGCTGCCCAGAAAGCGTCTGCCAGCTTTGCAGAACAGCTCGAAGACTCACCTGGTCTTTCGGATCACGACTCTCCAACTTCTGCCAACCTTTTCCATGAGCCTGCCCATAGGACAAAGGCTGTCAAGTACCGCTACACCGCGACGGGGAAGCATCTTTCCTCCCCGCTCAAGGGCAGCACTTCATCTCCGGAAAGAAAGCAGAACAAGTCCAAACGCAAGCTCATGGCCACATCGCCGTCACACGCCAGAGCCAAAGCACCAGGTGTGGCTTCCACATCGCGTAAGCGCAAGGCGTCTTTCTCTCCCCCACACGGGGAGGAGTTACTCAGATCATTCCTCTCATCCCCATCACCCTTGTCGAGCACGCCGACTACTCCTCTTGCACTCAAGAAAGCCCTCTCCCCCTCCCCTGCTCTGACGGCTAAGGACTCGACCCCGGACCCTCCAAAGCGAATTTCCATCTCAAAGACACTCTCGCTGCGCTCCTTTGCACCCGCTGCCTCAAAGGCCAGCGTCTTGTCACAGCCCCTGTCTCCCAAGCGGAAGCAAAAGAAGAAGTACAAGGCAAACACAGAAAAGGATCTCGATGCCTGGGCTATTGGAAATTCCATTTGGGTACTCGTCAACCAGTCTGGCGTGCTTGCAGAGAACAACAAAAAAGTTGACCCGTCTGGAGAGCTCATGTGGTGGCCAGCCCAGGTGAGTTGCAACGTTGCGCACTTCGATAAATACTCTATATGCGTTTCGTAGGTTGTACAGAAACAACCTCTTCGTGTGTCATTGTTCGGGGACTTTCCATCTTCGTCCTCCACTAGTAGGGGCCTGTGTACGATCTTTAACCCGTCTCCCTCTAATGTCCTGTCCATTAATGATGATAGTGGTGCTAAACGCTTCTCGCGTGCCACGTTTCGTCTTACTCCTTTATCCGTAGATTACGATAACAGTCCTCCTACCAAGAAACCACGTCTTGACGAAACCGCATCCATTGAAACGAGATGGGAATCCGCGGTCCAGGGCATGGACAAGGCTTCGACACTTGAGCGAGACGGGTTACCCGCGCTTCTATCCTCTTACGCCACAGCTGGAGGCAGTTTCTACGACTCTCTTGATGACACAGATTCCGACACGTCCGATCTGCGACAGTCGCTGCGCAACCCTACAACCCCAACACTATCAGCGTCGGCAAGAAAATCGAAACCACGGCGTTCGAGAGGGAAGGGAAAGGTTGACACGAACGGGACAATACCACGTGAATCGTCACCTTGCCCTGCAGATCCGACTCTCCAAATTCCCGGGGAACTCGTCCTTGCGCTGGCTCCTAGAACGGGGAGCGCTTATTGGCCTGCTCAGATTCTTGCGCATGTCCCGGCTCGCAAGGAACAATACAAGGTCAAGTTCTTGGATGACGAGGAACACGTGGTCTCGAGGGATAGGTTCTGGACATCTGAAGAGGAGGGATTCGTCCTGTGCGCACTGGGAGAGTGGGAAAGTGCGGTGAAAACGACCGATGACGACGATTCTGGAGACGAGGGCGGGGAATACGGTGCCGAAGACGCGGACGTCACAGGTCCTGACGACGCCACATGCCCTCTGGCGCCGCCACCACGCGCAGAGGACTTTGCAGATCTCTCCGTCCGGGCCCAACTTGCATATGTGAAACCCATCTTGCGAGCGATTTTGAACAAGGAATATGAACCCGTGCGAATGAAGCATGAGGCGTTCATGAGGGGTGGGTCCGCGAGGCTTGCGTTGTTGAAGTCGGCAGGCGTGAGAGGGGGCATGGACGCGCGTTTCGTGAAGGCGATTCAAAAGGCGATATGTGAGTGGGTTGGGGCCAGCAGGCTCAAGCCTGAGAGGTTGGACATCGAGAACGACGTGATCAGGTCCAACGGAGCAGAGGAAGCAGCTACTCCTAAAGCTATCTCTTCGGAAGCCGTGCCGGATGAGACTTTGCCTCGCGATTCGACGGAAGACGATAAGATGGAAGGTATCGAGGGTGCGGTGGTGCTGGAAGATGTGAAGAACGACGGGGCGCAGGATGGAACTTTAGATCTGTCCACGCCAGATAAGCACGTCGAGGGCGCCCAGGACATTGAGATGGTTGTTGATATGCAAGAAGAGGTGATGTCCATTTCCGCTGTCTTGATCAGTTCGACCTGAACCATAAACCGAAGCCCCCGGCATCTTTACCTCATGCGAATGGTGTAGCTCTGAGTCCTCTGGCAGCCAAGAGTCAATTGGATGTAGGGCATATTGCGATTATACATGGGACCTTGACGCTGAGCATACAATAGCTTTTGGCCGAAGTCTCACAAGCAGTCGCGACTGAACCATCGCTACTACCCTCCCATCCCGAGGTACCTAGATTGAAGGTCGATCTACCACCAAAGGTAGTCCAGTTGTGCTTGCTGTGGACGTGTTCTCATTCGCGCCATAGGATCCGTCTCCCCAGCCAAGTCCACTCACACCTATTCCGGAAGAAAACCAGCACACACTCCCTCGGAGAAGCGATCCAGTTGTGTGTGAAGAATTTGAGATGCTATCCGGTGTCGAAAAACTCGATGCAAGTGTCTCTTTTGTCATTGTGAACCCAATCACTGACTTGTATTCCGTTGGCAGTATTGTCTCAACGTTCTTCTCCCTGCAACCATCCAGCAACTACTCCTCTGGCGCTCTGGCGAACGCACTTCCCCCGCACTTCTTTCCCTTGAAGAGGAACAGAAATTGCATGATGTAGGTGCCCGCAAGGCTGTGCAGACGGACTGGGTGGATGACTTGATGAGGCTCCGAGCAGCACAGGCTCGTTTGTTGGGTGTTGATATAAGCAGGAAGGCAGAGCAGAAGAATGCAGAGATCATGCAGGGTGGAACGAGGTCACGGCCCCGGCCGTCGAGACCATGAACGCCATTCATTTGACGATCTGGCGTTGCTCCATCTCGGTTTGCGTCCTCCGATAAGTTGCTAGTGGTATATAGCCTCCCTTTGTAGATTTCTTGTGTGATTGTCATCATGGGCTGTGCCTCCTTATGAGGCTCGGTAGTAGGCGGTGACAATCGCAGTGGCTATTCGCTCCCACTCATCCAGACAATATCCCTTTGTTCCCACATTCACCTCCTCGTCGACTGTACCATACACGAAACGGGCTTTCGTGAAAACTCTCCACGTTCATTTCTCACAGTAGATGATTGTCAATGCCACCTTCGACGTCCAGCAACGACTGGTTAGCCGCACGCCGATTCGGAATTGTAATTGACGCTGGATCGTCTGGCTCGCGACTTCAAATATACAGTTGGAAAGACCCACAGATTGTGCTCGAGGACTATGGAGACGCTGTCCGGAATGTGTTGCCAAAGGTCGAGAAGGGCGTTCAGAACGGGGAGGACTGGATAACAAAGGTCGAGCCTGGTGCGCCTCACACCCTTTTTTTATCCGCCTTCGTCCCGGATGCTGATGCCTCTTCTTTTGGCGTCTAGGTTTATCTTCGTTCGGGGACAACCCGGAGGGGGTGGCTGGGTACTTGGAACCTCTTATTCGACATGCACGCACGGTCGTCCCACCGTCGCTGGAGTCGGACACGCCTATTTTTCTTCTCGCGACCGCAGGCATGCGCTTGCTGACGCCTTTTCAGCAGGCGCGCGTCTTGAACGCGGCGTGTACCTATCTCCGGACTGCCTCTCCCTTTCGCGTCGAACCCGAGTCCAAAGACGGGCCGTGCGGGTCGAGTGTGCAGATCATCACGGGCGAGGAAGAAGGCCTGTTTGGATGGATCGCTGTCAATTATCTGATGGACGGCTTTGTTGGGCGCGATAAGGATGAGAAGACGACGTATGGATTCTTGGATATGGGCGGGGCGTCGACGCAGATTGCGTTTGAACCTGCGGATCAGGACTTGCGAGGGAACGAAGCGGCGCTGGTCGATGTGAGGCTGAGGTTACTGGGAGGGACGGAGATCAAGCACAAGGTGTTTGTGACGACGTGGTTGGGGTATGGGACGAACAAGGCGAGGGAGCGGTATGTTACCGAGTCGATCAAGGAGGCGGATATGCTCGACGGTACGGAATCGCGCACGATACAAGACCCGTGTCTCCCCAAGGACTTGAAACTTACGGAGACGGCGCCTTTGTACGGAGGGGCTTCCGCCCATGATACGACGCCGCACACGTTGGTCGGCACGGGCTCTTTCACGCAATGTCTGCAACAGACGGCGCCGCTCCTCAACAAGGATGCTCCGTGTCCGGATGCGCCATGTTTGTTCAACGGCGTCCATGTCCCCCGTATCAACTTTGCGTCCTCGCGCTTTATCGGTGTCTCAGAGTACTGGTATTCCTCGGAACACGTCTTTGGACTCGGCGGACCCTACGACTTTGTTCAGTACGAGCGTGCTGCGTCACAATTCTGCGCACGAGATTGGGACGGGATCATCAAAGAGCACGAGACATCAAAACAGGCAGGTTTACTTGGCGGTGACGGGGAGGTGATGCAGAACGGACAGGTCGTCGAGACCGGCATATGGGGAGACAGTGTCGAGATATCAAGACTGCAAATGCAATGTTTCAAAGCAGCATGGGTCTCCAACGTGCTCCATGAAGGCATCGGGTTACCCCGCATCGTAGATCCTGGAGGTAATTCGACTACTCAGGGAGAAAGGGTTTTGCAGCAGGCTGAGAAGAAAGGGCTCGGGCCACCTACATTCCAATCTGTGGATACGGTTGGAGGCATCGCGATAAGCTGGACGCTCGGAAAAATGGTCCTGGAAGCAAGCAAAGAGGTGAAACCGTTATCTACTCATAGCCGACCTCTCGTGGATCCTGTGCAAGATATACCCTCGAACTTGCGGAATCCTCCCATCACACCGATTCGGCCACCTTTTCTAGATTTGGATGCGATTGAGGAGAAGATATCACAACATTTACCCCCCGCTTTGACGCGAGAATCTCTTGGGTTTTCGCCCGTCATAATCCTATTCTACACCGTCTTGCTGCTGCTCATGTATTGCATGGCACTCCGACTGCGTAGACCATTTAGCCTTGCCGTACGGCGGTTGGGGCGAGCATCACTGAAGCGAGATGTCAACGACGTATACATGATGGAAGAAGGTAATCTTTCTCACACCACCCCAACATCTTCCATACTACCACCCTCTGTCCTCCGACCTCTCCGACACTTCGTCTCCCCCAACTCAACACGTCCCCGTCCACCACCGCTCAACTTGACATCCCACCCCGCGCGACCCCTCCTCCGACATGCCCATTCCTCGCCCGCATCCCCCAGCACCGCGCGCCTCTCGCCCTCGCACTACGAACATGCCTATCCCTCGATCGGCACCTCGACAGCGTCACAATACCACTCGCGGGCATCTTCGCCGATACTGGGCCCCGCATCGATGCCGGACGAGACGGCTGCGATGCTGTCGCATAGTAGTGCATCGTTGTCGTCGATGACAGCGCGATCGAGAAATACGTCGCAGATCAGTCCAACGACGGTCATGCCGAGATCGGCGCCGCTTTTGCGCGCCGTGAGCGCGGGTTCGTTGCACGTACCCAATGGGTATCATCCTGCGTAAGGCACCTTGCATGTGGACACCTTTGACGTTGGGCCGTGAATGACTTTTCCTTTTCCTTTTTTCTTCTCTTTCTCATTTCCTGGTATCTTTTTTACTTATTAGAGACATTTTTGCAATGCCTTATCTATGCAGTTTACTGGTGGACGCGAACCGTGGACGATGGAAGTAATAATGAAATGCTTGTTGATACAATATATACGTTGAACTGGATACATATCACCTTCCAGTTCATCCGTCGGAAACCTGCAAGTACTCATTTGAACTCAGTGTCAAGTGACCCACCACAACGCGGTCGACTACAAGATTGTACCAGGAGATGACCGGGCCAAGCAATGTTTTGCGTAGTCACAACGCTTCACTAGCTCACAATCATTATGTCAGTTCGGATCACCCGTTTTGTAGAAGTCGATGATGTCGGTGCTCCAAAGCTCGGATAGACCGAAGAAATTGACATCGCCTGAGCTTCTTCAGTGAAATACCATCTGCGTTCTGTTTCTGGGAAACATCTGGTTCTTTGGCTTGTTGGAAAGCTGTACAGGCAATGAATGAGGTTTTAAAGACGTACTGAGCTCAATTCGCCATGGCACAATCCATCGATCCAATCTAGCTAGCATCGCCCAAACTGTTAGTGGCTCCAGTGATGATCAGCGCGTCATGGCAAACCAGAACGCGAGCTTTCGCTTGCCCCTGGTCACGCACGTTGAATTGCCCCGTTCGGGTTCTCTTCTATGATACACCTCCGCGGACCGAGGGAATCAATGCCACAGAGAAAGACACCTATCCAACATGAAAGTGATATCCACAAGTTCTCCGCGAGAATCGTGTATGTGGCGTCGCTGCGATGCGCAGGTGAAGCCTATCTCTCCGAGAGTCGTATCGTCTCGTTCCCGTTACCCAAAATGACGAAACCTTGTCTGCTCGCCCATGCGCAGCCTCTAGGGTATCTTTCAGTTTGTGAACGAGGAGAAAGAAGCTTTACCCGCTAGAGTACTAGGCCGGCAAGAACGTCTTCTGCGATCAGGAAGACTGCTTTGTGCTCTCGAGATCTGTTTCGCAAAGACGAGATTTTGAGTCACTCACGTTAGAGGATGTCGAATTTGAACTCGTTAGAATGGTACTGGCAGTCTTCGTCGCACCCTTGGCAGACAAACGTCACGAGCGGAGTCGATCAGCATCTAGATAGTGAGTTATTGTCTACGTTCTATATCCCATGTGACGTGTTGCAAGGTAGATAAACGACTCGCCGAGGTCATCGAGGTCATCTCCCGACGAACACTTCGACGCTTGGAGGTTCTGCCAGAAAGGGCATTGAGAAGAGCTCATACGACCTGTTTGAGTTTGGTAGGTTAGCATGAACCAAGACAGGAGTCACCCCCGAAAGAAATCAAGCGGACCGTGCCAATGCTGTCGAATTTAGTACTAGCT
>JBBPQH010000360.1:0-18886 GCA_038092475.1 Boletus tomentosulus | reverse complement strand
AATGACCCGAGGAATTATTGTGACGGTAGGTGATGCTCGAATGATGTATATGGTGATACCGAGAATATTGGACAGACAAGGTGCTTCGCAAACCTAATAGTCCCGAGTTGAAGGGCAAGAAATGATTGATGTAAACCAGGTGTGGGATGTGAACGAGGCTATTAGATATGTCAAGGCGCTCGAGGAGATTCGGCCATGGTGGTTGTGGGGTAGGAGAGGCTGACATGAGTAGGTTTATTGAAGAGCCGACGGCACCGGATGATATCCTTGGACATGCGGCGATTAGACGGGGACTGGAACCGTACGGGATTGGATTTGTGTTGCCACTGGGGAACACGCGCACAACAGGATGACATTCAAGCAGCTATTCCTGGCGGAGGCGGTGGACGTGGCGCAGATTGATGCATGTAGGCTGGGTGGGGTGAGCGAGGTACTTGGAGTGTTGTTAATGGCGGCCAAGTGAGTGGATTTGTTCATGTGAGGCTGAGGCGGGTGCAGGTTCGGCGTGTTGGTGTGCCTTCACGCAGGTGGTGTCGGGCTTTGTGAACACGTTATACACCTGAGGTGGGTTCCGTGGTTGGGATATGACAGAGTATTAATCGGCGTTTTCCAGCCTGATCGATTACATTGCGATCTCTAGTACGATGGAACGGAACGTCATCGAATATGCGAACCATTTGCACGAGCATTTTGTATACCCGTGCAGGATCAATCGGGATGGGCGATACGTTGTTCCGGAGAATGAGACGGAGGGTTACAGGTGAGCGGTTGTATTGCGGAGATTATCCTTCTGACTCAGGTAACTAGCACGGAGATGCACCCAACGAGCCTCGGGTACATATTGGAGGAGATAGGAGTGTTTGTATGTATTTGTATCACGTGACTATATGCACAGAGATGAATTTTTGATATCGCAACTGCGCGATGGCTTACAACGAGCAGCAAGCATTTGCACGGACCGCTCTCATGCACGTTGAGCACGATCAACGGCGGTACGGGAGTGACCGGGCCGTCGGGTTCCAGTACAACCACCCACACGGTGGTCTCGTGTCCTCGCCCCCGACGCGGGCGTATGCACCACCCTTTGCGATGGCCGGTCCGTCTCGCCGACCGTTGCCCACTCCCCGCCCCCGTCCCCGCCCCGAGTCGATGCCGCCCCCCCTCCGCGACCTGCCGCTCATCGTGCAGGCACCCGCCCCATCCCGCCCTGCCATCCTCGCGCCCTCCGCCACACTCCCGACCTCCCCGACCGCACCGACCGCGCCGCCTGCCCGCCGCCCCCTCCCGACGCCCTCCATCCAAAGCAGACCGTCCACGAAACACAGCAGCATCGATCTCACCGCGAGACCGACCAGCCCAGTCAAGTCGAGCATCCACACCAACCCTGATTGCGATCTCCGCATTCCCAGCTCATTCTCCCGCCGGACTGCTCCCTCGCCAGACCCGGTGCATCCCCCGTCAGCTTTGTCGACGCCTGCGCCTCACCAATCCAACTTTCAGAATGGCACTGCCTCATCCGCACCCGTCGGACCCAACGTAATCGAGCGCAGAAGCACCGTATCCGCCCCGGGCCGCGCAGACAGCCCAGAACGACGCCGGCCCCTTCCCTCCTCGCCCATTGAACCACCCCGCGTTCCATCTCTCCACCAGCGTATTCCCGCAGCCTCGGAAGATGGGCACAATCAGCGTGCCTACGAACCAATAACATTTGCTGATCCTTTGGTGGTTGGGGACGATGAAATCGTATTTGCACGCAACAGGTTCGGTATCAGAGATTTACCCTCCCGTTCCAAGTTGGCAATCGCGACCCGCGATGACCACAACTCTGTGCAGCAAAAGACAACCCGGACACGCGTCGTGCGCTCCGCCACACTCCCACAACCCCCCTCTCCACAGACCCACAGACCATCTGCGCGCGAGTCCACGGGTTCACCCAAAGCAGAGCCACAGTCTCTCACCCTGCGCTTCGCCTCCCTGAGTTTAGCAGAGGAACGCGAGCGAGAGAGACAAACTCAGCAGGCAGCATCTGGCGCTCAGAGTCCCACTCGTGGCAGCCCTCTGCGCCAACAACACGGGTGGCCCACCAACGTTCCTCCCCTGCCACGCACCCCAGGAAGTACTTCTCGGTCCTTGTTTGGTACGACAGATGTCTCGAGTGAGTTTGACAATATCGGTATCCACACTATCTCACTTTCTTCGAGTAGTGAAGAACCAGTACTCGAATGGGACAGCATCCTTACCAACCAGCCCAACACACCCAGCACGCTCTTTTGCGTCATCTCCGAATCCCAACGCCACGTTTGATCGGAAGTCTGTTGCACAGCAGCTACCTCAGCAGCAACACCAGCCTCAGTCGCAGCAACCTTCCCCGCTAAGCGAACGCCAGCCTCAAACACAGCGTGCGAGTCATCCTGACATCAATCTGGATGATGCGCCACCACCTTCCTTGCGCCGATCGCCCTCGCCTATCCCTCAGGGCTCCGCCCGTGCGCCAGTAATTGAAATTACGAATGATACACCGCCGAGGAGGCAATGGACGCCCGGTCAGGATGTCACATCACGAATCGGTAATGCAAGTGGCTTCCGTGCATCACAACAGTCGCCCGAAAGAAGGGGACAACCTCAGCCTCCTGTCCATTCACCCCGGACAACGATACCAAGAATATCACTACCCGATGGAAACCACGATGATGATGGTGATGTTGATGACAATGACCCATTTAATCCTAATATCGTAGTTTCTGGCCCTGGAAATGGTCCCACTATTTCGGTTTCTGCACCAGGCACTCCTGCTATATCAGTCTCTGAAGCAGCCATACCTGCGATTTCGGTGTCTGATGTGGCATTCTCGCCTCCAAAGGTTTCGGTTCCAGATTCGAACTCGTCTGGCAGCTTTGGATCTCGGCATACTCAGGTTCAAGAGCCATGTCCCTCGCATCCTACGCCTGGCCGTTCCGGATGTAAACGTGGTCTACCAGCCCCTCCCGGCCCCTCAGCCGCGCGTACAAACGGCCTCTCGTGCGGAGGATGCAACGGTCCCATTATCGGTCGCATAGTGAGCGCCATGGGCCAACGCTGGCACCCCAACTGTTTCCGATGCACCATCTGCAACGAACTCTTGGAACACGTGAGTAGCTACGAACGCGACGCTAGGCCCTACTGCCACCTAGACTACCACGAGGTGCGTGCCGGCGTCTCTGCCTGACTACGACTGACGGCCGTAGATGTTTGCGCCGCGCTGCTTCCACTGCAAGACGGCCATCATTGACGAGCGGTTCATCACGCTCGACGACCCTGCGCTTGGCACGCGGACGTACCACGAGCAGCACTTTTTCTGCGCGGAATGCGGGGACCCGTTTCTTGCGCCGTCGGGGCCGCTCCCGTCCTCGGTGCGCACGGGCGAGCTGAGTATCACGGGTGATGGCGAGTTTATGGACGATGATGTTGGGTTTACGGTTTACAAGGGTCATGCATATTGCGAGGCGTGCCATGTGCGGCTGCGGCTGCCGAAATGCAAGGGGTGCAACAAGAGCATTAGGGATGGTGCGAGGGCTGTGGAGGCGCTGGGCGCCAAGTGGTGTTGGGGGTGTTTTGTGTGCGAGGTGGGTGTAACTGTTTTCGTGGCGGGCTGACGGGCTGATGCGAGAATAGGGCTGTCGGAAACCATTCGAGGACCCGTCTTTTTTCTTGCGCAAAGACAAGCCGTTTTGTGAGCCTTGTTTTAGTTTGATGTTGAGGAACGATGTGTGAAGAGTCTTGATACCTGGGTCACGTCCTGGTGATGGGCATTGTTTATTTAGTCTTTCTCCCCGTTTTTCTTGCGATATTTGAATTATATGATATCCGTCTTCTTGTTATCATCTTGTATGCATACAGGTGTATTTATGAATAGATTTTAAACTTGTTAGCTGTTGCGTTTCCATGGCCTCACGCGAGTCTCTTGTCTAGCGCTTGTGTCGCGCAGCTCGGGCCCAAGAAGCAATCATGCATCTTCCCTTGGAGCGTGAAATTTATGATTGGTAGTTTGTCCCTCGCCTCCACAATATGATGACCGTATCTCCCTCTAAACGCTTGCCAAACTTGAGATACGCCATCTAATAAATACCATCTGGTCTCTTGGTCTCACAGCCATTCGTGTCATTTTATAAATATCTTCCAGTCCCTCGATAGCCAAAGTGTACCCTCCCTCACAACCACTCGACTGTGGCAGGCGGCTTGGACGAAATATCGTACGTGACGCGGTTCACACCCTTGACCTCGTTTGTGATGCGCGAGGAAATTCGCTTGAGAATCTCGGGCGGGAAAACATACCTGCAAGAACATCACCGTCGTGTGATCACTAGACAGACGATCCCACTCACCAGTCAGCTGTCATGAAATCCTCGGTTTGCACCGCACGCAGCGCAATGACCTAGACGAGACACGTCAGATCGGGTTCACACAACGTCACCGCGGGCTCACTTGCTCGTACGTCCGCTTGTCCCCCATCACCCCGACCGCCTTGACGGGGAGCAGCACTGCAAACGCCTGGCTGATGTGCTCGTATAGATGCGCCTTGCGGATCTCCTCGATGTAGATCTTGTCTGCCTGCTGCAGAATTTGGACCTGCTCGCGCGTGACGGGGCCGAGGATGCGGATGGCGAGACCAGGGCCGGGGAAAGGGTGGCGCTGAACCAGCGGCGCAGGTATCAACAGCAGTCGGCCCAACGCGCGGACTTCGTCTGTGATGGATCAGATCAGCGTTCTGGTTGGGCAAAAAAGACGGCGCACCCTTGAAGAGCTCGCGGAGGGGCTCGATGAGCTTGAGTTTCATGTCCTTGAGCAACCCGCCGACGTTGTGGTGTGTCTTGATCGTCGCGCTCGGGCCTTTGAAGCTGATGCTCTCGATGACGTCTGGGTAGAGCGTGCCTTGGAGTAGCCACTCGACGCGGCCTTTGGCCTCGGCGCCTTGTTTCTCTTCTTCCTCTGCCGCGGCTTCGATCTTGGCCGCTTCTTCCTCAAAGACGTTGATAAAGGTGTTGCCGATGATCTTGCGCTTCTGTTCGGGGTCTTCGACACCGTCGAGGCGTGAGAGGAAGAGATCGGATGCGTCGACGACGGTGAGGTTGACGCCGAGATCCTTGTTGAGCATCTCGTGGACCTGTTTGGCTTCATTGAGACGGAGGACACCATTATCGACCATGATCGCGTGGAAACTGTGAGTAGGGACAAGTTGGTCAGCATGTTAGTCGTGGATATGTATGACGTACCGATCGCCTATGGCTTCGTGCATGAGCTTGGCTGCAACGGTACTATCGACGCCTCCGCTGACGGCGCCGATGACGCGTCCTTTTTGTCCACAGATCTCTCTTATGCGCGAGATCTCCTTTCCAATGAATTCTTCCTGAGCAGCAAAGGTATAAAAATCGTTGATTAATCTTGAAACTCAAATGAAACTTGCCATCGTCCAGTTTGGTCTGCATCCACAGATCCTGAGCACGAAGCGAGAGACGAGTGCCTTGCCTTTCGGGCTGTGAGTGACCTCTGGATGGAACTGGATACCATAGATCGACTTTGTGTTGTGAGCTATCGCGGCAAACGGAGCTGTCTCTGTCTGGCCAATGACATGGAAATCTTGGGGAAGATCCTGGAGCTGGTCCCCGTGGGACATCCAAACCTAGTCGTGCTGATAATAAGGACGTGATACTCTGTTACAAAGGAGAGATACGCACCTGCATCTCATCACCCAGACCCTCGAAGAGCGCATCGACAGAGCCCTGGCCGAATCGGGTAATCTGAACGACTGCGTGTCCGTACTCGCGATGGTCACATTTAGCAACCTGACCTTTGAGATTCCACGCGATTTCCTGTCAAACGTAAAATAGACGATCAGGTTCACAAATGAGGACGAACCTGCAATCCGTAGCAGATACCAAGGATGGGGACGCCAAGTTCGAAAATGGCAGGATCGGCGTGTGGTGCGTCGGAATCATAGACCGAGTATGGAGATCCGGAGAGTATGATGCCTATGGCAAGTTCCTTGAGTGTTCATATCGGAAGCGAGTAAGCGTACCTTTGGGCTTAAAGTGTATATCTTTGAGGAGCGTTGTACAGGGCATCAACTCGGCGTAGACTTTTAGTTCACGACATCTCCTTGTGATAAGATGGCTGTACTGTGGATGGATGGATAACAAGATTGGCGTCGATCAGACAAAGATAGGTGTGTTCTTACCTGTGATCCAAAATCTAGAATTAAAATAGTATCGAACTGATCGTGAATTTCTGCCATGAGTTCTGCAGGTGAATGAGGGTGGACAAAAAGCCGTACTTATCTCCAAACCCGAAACGCGTCGCTTGTGTTGGCATGACCGTCTGCCCCGATTTGGGTGCTCTATAGGCAGATAACTCACACAAAAAATTGTTGCAATATCTGCTAAGTTGATTCATAATGCCATGGTTCAAACAATCTTTCGGGTGTATGCTTTGCAGCCCCATGGAATAATCCAATGTACTAATCATTACCATACAGAGGGATCATCACCAAAGTAGTTTCCCGCCAAAGCAAATTCGGTGTTCCATGCACCAGGCAACACCCGCTGCAACTTATACCTTTGTATAATATCTGACACAGCATTCGGATCGCCCTCTGCTTGATGAAGAAGCCCAATATCAGGGAGGGGCGGTAGATTCTGAAACACATGGCGCGCCACGTCCACCTGCGCTAGATAATCTGCGACAGCCACGCGCGGAGGATACTTACTCTCCTGTTCCACGACCCGCTCGATAGACCCATGTTCCCTGATAAATTTGAGTGCACGATTCGGGCCTACGTTCTTTATCCGTTGCGAAAAGTCTGTGCCGAGCAGGAGTGCAAAGTCGATGTAGCTTGCGCGGTCGAGTTGCAGGGTCGCACGAACAGCCTCGCCATGAACGACGACGATAGGAGATTCCCGTGCAGTGATGCCCCGCAACATTGGGGTCTCGTATACAAGAACGTCTGTGTCCTCGCTCACCACAAAATCTGCGTGACCGTGGATGACCAGAGCGCATGCGAGCGCTTCAGCCTCGAATGGTCCCGAGGACTCAATGCAAGGGACACCCATGGCACCCAAGAGTTCCTTGCATTCCTCGTATGTCTGTGTTGTGGGAGAGTTGCTCCGACGTTGGTACGATTGAGAGATGACGGTGCTTCGCTCGGCAAGTCTCATCAACGCGGACTCCGTTTCGAGTGGGTGGACATCAGGCGAGAAAAAGTTCCAGATACGGCCTTCCTCGAGTGTCATCTGGAGCTGTTGCTTGGACATGGCGTGTTCGATCCGCGCATCAAAGATGTCGGGGCTGTCTGCTGGTGCGGACTGAGCGTGTTCTTGCTGTGCGATCTCGGGTCCTTCAAAGGATGAAGGTATGGATGTTAGCTGAGCGACGCATTGGCTGTATTCGCAGTATAATGTGGAGAGTTCCGATTGAAATGACTCGATGGAATCGGGAGGCGGGTAAGAAGTCGAAGGAGTGGGCTGTACCGCAGCGTTCCAGTGGACAAATGGAAGGGTTGAAGGAATATCATCACGAAGGCCATCAAACAGGTCACAAGAGCCGAAGTCATCGTCTGTGATGGCGTTAGTAGTATCACCTAGGTGTACTGATGGCGGCATGTAATGAGGTTCAGATCTAGATGTCGAGGGTGACGCAGTCACAGAATCCAGGGCACCCTGCAAGTCCTGTATCCCTATGTCAGGGTGTGGTAAGAAATGAGGATGTAGTGATGATGGCAATTTATGGTCAGTTGGGGATGTGCCGCAGAGTGGTGAAGGGTGCGGTGGGAGAGTTGTGGATTCAAGAAGCGTGGACCCTGACACATGTGCGTCCAGCGATCCGTAAGTTGATCTGATACCGCCAAGGACATCATTGATGTGTTGGCGATCGGTGGTGTTCAAAGAACGGTAATAGGGAAGAAGGCGCATCAGCTTTTGAAGTCTATGCAGTCTATTGCTTTCGATGAATCCGCGCACGGCGTCTATTCTTCGCGATTCTCTACGTCGCTCGGCCTGTGGTTAATTGAAATAGGTGAGACTAAAGGGTGGAAGAATGGAACGCGCTAACCTCACGGGCTTTGGCTGCGGTGCGTTCCTTCCCATCAAAGACGCAAATGACACGTACGTCAGAGTCCTTCAGTTCTGTGAGTATACGATGCCAGCCGATGATATGCCTGTAGGGGTGAGGCATGGGCGCAAAATGAAGGCGTTGAGTGACCAAGGTACCATCACTGTCAGAAGACTGAGTGAAGGTCTAAGAAGCTTAAAGAGAGTATGCACACATGACAACAGTCTTTCCGCACAGGGATCTAAGGCGGTCGGGGAGCTTCGAGAAGACATTTGGACTTTGAGTGGGGTTGGGCGTGACCAACAACGACGGGGACTGTACTCACCAAGTTTTTTGGAGGAACGGCGTGATACCCAGCACGCCCATGTTAGAGAACTAGACAAGTCCAAGCTTAAAGTACTTGATAAATCTATGCAGACTTTTCCAACTCCGCCACGTTGTCTGCCATAGGCAGGACAGGTTTAACCGCCAATAACGTCCCCAACGACGACCGCGCTCATTTGGCCGTGGACTGACCTTTTATCAAGACTTTTACGCACCTCGTCGCCCATAATGTCGGTCATGCTAACAAAATTTGAGTCCAAGAGCAATCGCGTCAAAGGTACGTGTCTTGTGCTCGACTCATCCTACTTTTTTTACCTTCCTCGTCAAGGACTCGCATTTCATCCCACTCAACCCCTCCTCGCTGCTGCTCTGCACAATGGCAGCGTCCAGCTATGGAACTATCGCATGGGTGTCCTGGTAGACAGATTCGATGAGCATGAAGGTATTCTCTCTCTCATTAACATCAAACGCTCTCGTTGATGTTGCTTGGAAAAGGCCCTGTCAGAGGTGTAGCCATTCATCCCAGCAGAGCCCTCTTGGTCACTGGCGGTGATGATTACAAGATCAAAGTCTGGGGTAAGTGCCATTTAGCGTTTTGTACTCGGTTCTGATGTTCCCCAGACCTGCGTCCTCAAAACCGCCGCTGCCTCTTCACTTTGCACGGTCACTTGGACTACGTTCGTACTGTCCAATTCCACCATGAAATGCCTTGGATCGTGAGTGCTCGATAACCTTTCCGCTCAAGTCCGTTCATCCATATCGCACCTCAGCTCTCAGCATCCGACGACCAGACCATACGCATATGGAACAGCACCTCCCGCAACTGCATCGCCATCCTTACTGGTCACTCACACTATGTCATGTCTGCCCAATTCCATCCAAAGGACGATATCATCGTGTCCACATCCATGGATCAGACCGTGCGCGTCTGGGACATATCTGGTCTGCGAAAGAGCACTCCCAGCACCGGACCGAACAACTTCGAGACTTTCGACACGTTTTCTACTGTAAAATACGTCCTCGAGGGCCATGACCGAGGCGTCAATTTCGGCGCCTTCCATCCTACCCTCCCCTTGATCGTCTCCGCCGCCGATGATCGTACGATCAAGATTTGGAGGATGAGCGAAACAAAGGCATGGGAGGTCGATGCTTGCAGAGGGCACTTCAACAACGTCTCCAATGCGCTCTTCCATCCAAAACATGAACTCATTGTTTCTTGCGGTGAAGACAAGACAGTGCGTGTGTGGGATCTTGCAAAGCGCACTGCGATCCAGACCTTTAGGAGAGAACACGACCGATTCTGGGTACTCGCCGCACATCCGAACCTCAATTTGTTTGCTGCCGGTACGACTATAGTCCACTTCTAGACGTGCTTTTGCTGATACTTTCCAATATAGGCCACGACAGTGGACTGATCGTCTTCAAGCTCGAGCGTGAGCGGCCCGCTTTCTCAGTTCATGGCGACTCGTTGTACTACATTCGGGATAAATACGTTCGAGCGTACGACTTCAATACCGGCTCAGATATCGGCCTTCTTAGCGTCCGCAAATTCGGCAGTCCTTATGTCCCCCCTCGAACGCTGAGCTATAACCCTGCCGAACGGGCAGTCATCACGACGATCTCTTCTGACAATGGCTTGTTTGAGTTGTCTGCTCTGCCTACGCAAACCAATGGAGAGGTCAAGGATTCGTCTTCGGACGGCAAGCGTGGCACGGCTCATAGTGCGATCTTCGTGGCTAGGAACAGGTTTGCTGCCTTGAATAAGACCAATCAGGTAAAAAGAAACTCTGAGAGTCCATCTGGCGAATACTCAGCATTTCCACCAGCTCATTGAGGTCCGTGATCTGTCAAACTCTGTGGTGAAAGGAATCAAGGCTCCAATCCAAACCAACGAGATTTTCTACGGCGGGACGGCGTGCCTCATCCTAAGCTCTACGTCGTCGGTCGTTCTCTACGACATCCAACAGCAGAAGATCATCGCCGAGCTGAATAGTCCACCCGTCAAATACGTCACATGGAGTTCGGACGGGCAACTTGTGGCTTTGATGAGCAAACACAGTGAGTGTTGAGCTTGTGTTGTCCTTTTGTTGTCATAACTTGGTCCTTGTAGCCATTACCATCGCCAATAAAAGCTTTTCTCAAAGTAGTTTGGTTCATGAAACCATTCGAATCAAATCTGGAGCATGGGATGACGCAGGCGTCTTCATCTATTCTACTCTCAACCACATGAAATATTGCCTTCCCCAAGGGTATGTCTGGCGTCGCCGTTTCCAATCACAGACCTCCGTGCTAACGTCACTCTTGAAGCGACAATGGCGTAATCTGCACGCTTGACAATCCTGTCTATCTTACACGCATCAAGGGAAAGACGGCATATTGCCTGGACCGTTCGGCGCGCCCCCGAACAATTACATTTGATCCGACCGAGTACCGTTTCAAGCTTTCTCTGCTACGAAACAACTATGAAGAGATGTTGCATATCATACGGACATCAACCCTCATTGGTCAGAGTATTATTGCATTCCTCCAACAAAAGGGGTTCCCAGAGGTACACATGACCAAGTCTCATTTCGAGCTACCATTTGACACCTCTGGTATGGTTTTAGATTGCATTGCACTTCGTCCAGGACAAGAACACACGGTTTGACCTTGCTATTGAATGTGGAAATCTCGATGTAGCGTTGGAGACCGCAAGAGTAATCGACCGACCAGAGTGTTGGGAACGTCTGGCGCAGCAAGCACTCAAGCAAGGGAATCACAAAGTAGCTGAAATTTTTGATACTCACGTGTATGAAGTTGACCCAATATTCTACAGATTGTCGAGAAAGCTTACCAACAGACCAAGAACTTTGACCGGTTGTCATTTTTGTATCTCGCTACTGGCAGCACGGATAAGCTGTCAAAGATGCAAAAGATTGCGAGTGCGAGAGGGGATCCAATGTCCCGCTTTCATAATGCCTTGTATGCAGGCGACGTGCGAGGAAGGATCGCTGTCCTACGGGATGTTGGCCTTCGTATGTGGTTATTCTGATCATGATGGGTTGTATTTATTGACCTGGATTGTAGACCCGCTTGCTTACTTGACTGCAAAAACAAATGGCTTGGACGAAGAGGCAACCGAAATCCTCGAAGCTGCTGGTTTGAGCGAAGCGGATGTTGACGACGTTCCTTCATTTGGCCAATCGACACTCCAACCACCACCCGTTGTCACTTCTACCGCAAACCTCAACTGGCCAGTAATTGCAGGCAGTGAGAGCTTTTGGGACCGCGCTCTCGCGAACGGCAACCTGGACGGAGATAGCGGAGTTCCTTATGTCAACGGACTGGACACCTCCGGTGCAGCAGCTTCCTCCGCACTCGATGATTGGGCAAAGGAAGAGGAAGAGCCTGAAGTTGACGCTGACGAAGCTGGATGGGATCTTGATGCCGAGGATGTCCATGGCGAAACACACACGGAAGAAGAATTTGAGGATGCCATTGGAGAGGATGAAGATGAAGCAGCAGGTGCAACCCCTGGTGTGAGCGAGAACGAGCTCTGGGTGCGCAACTCACCGTTCGCTGCGGACCACGTCGCTGGGGGGTCTTTCGACACTGCCATGCAGGTAAGCTGCTTCGAACCAGGGAATGTTGGGCTGTACTCACTGATGACCAGTTGCTGAACCGACAATTTGGGGTTGTCAACTTCGCGCCGTTGAAGCCATTGTTCCTCTCTGTCTACCGGTCGTCGCATGCTTACGTCTCTTCCCTGGCGTCTGTACCACCCCTCCAGGTCCATGTCAGACGTAATCCGTCAGAAACTTCTCCCGGGAAAGTCTTGCCTGTTATTGTGCGTTCCTTGCCGTCAGTGCGAGCCGAGCTGTCGGAAGGTTTCCGTTTCGTCTCAGGCAACAAGCTCGCTGAAGCGCAAGCCGTGTTCCAATCCGTGTTGCGGACATTACTCTTGGTGGTTGTGTCTTCGGATGAGGAAGCCAAGGAGGTTTGTCGTTCCATTCCCCCCGCACTTTTTATGACGCTGACTTGGTGGAAATGTAGTGGCGCGACACTGTCGTTTCCGCACGTGAATACCTTCTTGGAGTTTCCATCGAATTGGAGCGACGGCGTGTCGCTCAGGACGAGCCGGACAATGTCCGTCGACAGTTGGAGCTCGCTGCATACTTTACGCACTGCCAACTGCAACCGCCACACATGCAAATAGCGTTGCGGAGCGCCATTGGAGCGTTTGCAAAGGCCAACAATCACGCTACGGCTGCCAAGTTTGCAAGACGTCTACTAGAACTCAACCCTGACCCCAAAATTGTTGCGCAGGTGCGTTATCTCGCGAGCCGCTTCAAGGGACCCTGTTCATATGTATATATATCCCGACAGGCACGCCAACGAGTTGCGGCGGGCGACCGGAACCCCCGGAATGCAGTGGAGATTTCCTATGACGACTTTACTGAATTTGATATCTGTGCAGCCACGTATACGCCGATTTACAAGGGCTCTCCATCGGTACACTGCCCGTATACGGATGCGTCGTTCTTGCCCGAGTTCAAAGGGAAGCTAGATTCACTTACGGAGGTGACGGAGATTGGGATGACTGCGAGCGGTCTGCCCGCACCACGGTGAGGTGGAATTAGATTGATTTTGTGCAAGTGTCTAGGGTACTTGGTGATAATTTCGAGGCATGACCAGTCACGTGATTCGGAAACTGGACGTGACAGATTGAAATTCACGCTTTTTGCTTTTACTCCATCATGGCGGACGAAAGAGACGACACGGTTGACAATATCGGCTCGCTCGACAACTCAATGGCGACCCCGCAACGTCCTCTGTCGACTGTCGAGGAAGGGTCGCTGGATGACATGCTCGCGACGACATCGAGGGATATCATTCACGCGTTTGCCACATCGATCCACCAAAACGGTGCGAAAGAGGCAGGGAAGACTGAAGAACTCAGGCAAGGTATATAAGGCGCATATATGCTGATGTTGTGACCCAAATTGTCATGCAGAGCTCAAAAGACGTTTGTTTCGTGCGATCATCGGGACATATGTATGGTCGACCGCTCGCTTTGCGCACGAGACGGAGACCGCAGAGGGGAAGCTGGTTACAGGCGTGCAAGATTTGTTGTCAGCGGAAAGGGACCAAGGCAGGTCATCTTCTCATACACCTACGATGATTGGTGCTCTGTCTTTTGTCGTGGGTTTGGACGATCGTATCTGACGCGACTCGTCAAGATCGACTTCGTGCGCGTCTGGGTGAGCTGATGACTGCTGTCAGTCGGGCGTTGGCGATGTTCGGGTAGATAGCTTGTCGTTAAGTGGGGTCTGTAAAAGGAAATCTGAAGAGGGAAATAACAAGCGACGATGAAGTTTAGTTGGACAGTGCTCCACTTTTCATCCTCCCTTGACAATGGCCCTGGCAAAGGGACCGCACTGTTCCTTTGTCCTCCTCGCAGAATTCGACATCGACAGCGGGGCCCAGCTCACTTACCAGTTTCCTCAGCCCCTTGGCACAGATGAAGGGTCAGGCAGTCCTCGTTCTCCAACCTGCACCACTAATCACCCACCAACAGTCTCCTCGCCAACCTGATGCTTCCAGATGGCGCAGAGCGACATCTCGAAGACTGGACCATATTCTTTCTCAACCAAACCCCGTTCAACATTATCTCGCCTGTCCTCGCCCTCGAAACCCCCGAAACCTCTGATGACCCCTCAAGCGACCGCCCAGACCTCATATACGTGCTCAACTTGGTTCGGACAAAACACGACAAGACAGCTCGGAGGTGCGACCATCTGAACCAGTAACCAAGCCTAGCTTCTGACCCGGCTTGCCCCGCGTTCGCAGAGGTGCCGTTGTCAAAGCGATGGCCATTTGCACACGTCATCCATTCATTCAGATATTCAAGGCGAGTGTCCCAATACGCTCTCTGTCCATCTATCATTACACCCCCAACAGCCCGTCCTCCTGCTCGCCCTGGATGACTACTTTGCAAATCCATCACAAGACTGCCTGGCCCGCTTGTTCGACGCCATCAACTCCATGAACGTCACAGGTGCCCCTGAGCTAACCCGATTCGAAAAACTCGTCATGCGTGCATCCGAGCGCAAAGACGTCTTTAGCGAAAAGCTTGCCTCTTCAAAGATATCCGAAAATCCACCCAGCTTCAATGCAAAACCGCAGCACAAGACCACCGCCTCCACGGGATCGCATTCTAGCGAGGATGGCATCCTTCTCCGGCGCCATCCGCCCATCGAGGGTACGCGCGAACGCTCCACGACCGAGAGTAGTGTTGCCAGTTCTCATGTGCACCAACCCAATCCGTCATCACCGTCCGATTCGTCTTTCTCCCTGGGTGGGAGTGCGGTTTGGGTTGGTGATGAAAGCGCCATCGTAGACAATCAAGTCGGCGTTGCGATCGGAGGTGGTCCAGGGAGCGTCACCTCCGGTACCCAGGCCGTTCGTGGCCGCAGGTCCACCGACGCATCCTCTTCCTCATCTCATGGTTTCGCACATAACGCCTACAGCGGTGCGATACCAACGACCTCGGACCCACATTTGCGTTCTGGATTATCCAAAGATACCCATTTTTTTCAAACATCCATAGCATATAAAGGACACCAATTACCCATCAAGATTCCACTCGCCACCTTTCCCGAGGAAGTTGGTGATGTCAGTCCATGGTGCTCTACGTCGCGCGATTTCGACTGACATTCGGCATATATCTAGTATTCCTTAATTCAACTAATACAGACATTCTCTTCGCCGATTGTGACCGTTAGTGGACCGCAGCATCCACATTTACACACAAACGGAAATCTCACTCCTCCCATAACAATTCTCTTTAATGCACTCATCACCGGAAAACGTATTCTCTTTTTGGGTCATAATATACCTGCAGGTCAAGTGGCCAACTATGTGCTCTCAGCATGTGCATTGGGCTCAGGATGCGGAGCGGTCCTGAGGGGTTTCATCGAACGCGCATTTCCGTACGCCGGCTTGGCTGGCGGTGAGGATTGGGTTACTACGTAAGTCGCAAAGCAAATCAAGGGTTTAATTTGACGCTGACAGCATGTGGGTCCAAAGACCAGCGTACATCGCAGGCGTGACAAATCCGATTTTTGAAACTTCGGGATCATGGGACCTGTTGATGGATGTTGGAACTGGCCGAGTCGTGGTCTCCAAGGACATTCACATTTCTTTCCCTGTAGTGGCCGTGCCCCCGGCCATCATTCCGCTGGTCCCACGCTCGGGCATCATTCGTGCTGAAAATTCGGTAGCGAGTGAAGAAGAAATCGCACGGATAGCTACGCGAGACGGGTCGCAATCCAATCAGAAATCCGATTTTGCAGCACGCTCCGACAGCTTGGACAACATGTTTATCGAAGACGTACGTGTTTTTCTACGGATGGAGGCGCGTAAAATCAACTGATTCTTCCAGCTTATTTCTGCCATCACGTCACATTTTGGTGAGACGTCGGTGAGGTTGCGGTTCACTGAGTATGTAGCTCGATTCGTGCGGCTTGCATCAAAGTACGAGGAAGTGGCGACTGGCTCGACGGCCTTGGGATTCCCGAGTGCTCCATTTGTAGAAGGATCATTGGGGAAAGGGGTTGTATTCCCAGATGAAAACGTCGCAAACAGGGAATTGGCCGCAAACGCCAGCCGCATCGAAGGGTGGCGACGGACAAAAACCTATCAGTACTGCACAAATGTACGTCGCATGCAGTTGATGGTTGACGATATCTCACAGAGCGACAGGACATTCAAAAGCATCTCGCTACTGTTGCAATCCGAGGCTTTGATCTTTTGCATCAACTTTCCCGCCTGCGTTTCGTGAAAAATCTTTCTGATTCCGAGGTTGAGCTGATTGTGCGCAGTCTTGCGGACAATGTACGAACGTACGAGCAGGTCGTCGAGGTATTTTTTTTTGCACCGGCTGGATATTGCCCACGGACAACTCATTTGGTGTAACCGTACAGCTGTTGGCACACACACCCTCTCATGTCGGAGGACTACAGCCCCTCAGCTTTTGCTTGTTCCACCAACTCGAGTCGGTGCGAGAAGCCACGGTGGACATTTTCAACGAGCTGCGAGCATACCCTGCAAGTTCATTTCGTGCCTATACACGCAAAACAACTCATACTTTCACAGATTGGTGTGATATTCCTCCAAGCTCTCAATCACTTCCAGCGCTACGCGTACGTGCGACAAGCCCACGCGCGAGAGTCGCGTCTGAAAGAGAGCGCCAGTCCGCACCACCTCGTTCCGCCACCGTTGTTCACCTCGCGCACGCCTTCGAACCGAAGTGAAGTTAGTCTCGGCGCGTTTTGATCTCTTTTGGACATTGTTATCCCATAGCTTACTTTCGACATTCTTGCGTATATACCTTTCGAGACGGTTTGTGAGGCCGTTCTGGAGTCACTTTACTTCCCAAGATCATCGTTACAGGTGTTATAATTAGCCTGTAGGTGTTTCAGTTGAAGGGGACTCGAATCACGCGTTGCAAATCAGCAAAAAATACTCTGTCATCCGGACGACCAGGTGCGATCAAGCATGTTTCCCAATCAAATTTGAGTGCAAGTCTTGCATATGGCGAATTCATACTAACTTAGTATTTACTGACGTTCATCGCTTATATGCACTCGTCGAACAAAGTGACATGTTTGACAGGTTCATGAAAAGCCCGCCTGTTGCATGCTATTACACTGCTGCTGCATGAACTCCCCTGTGACACAGCTGAGTGACAAGAAAAGCTACCCGAGACAAACGCGCGTTTTGACGTGCAGTGTCGAGTAGTTTCAGCCTTTCCTTGGTCGCGTGGGCACCACCTTCAGTGGATTTTTGGCGTCGGCGGTCATGCATGCTGCCATGGTGAGCTGAAAGAGGAAGCTTGGACAGCACTCCTTGCGTTTGCTGTGTTGATCCTGATAGGCAAGAGGGTAAGTGGCCCTGACGGGGCGGATCTGGACGGTAGTGTGGCTTTTTTTCACCCGGCACCATAAGCTGTCGCCTACTGATCACTGCATAACAGCAGGCTGCAGCAAGCCTGCATCTGTGGACGCCCCCGCGATTTCTTAGTACCCGAACATCACAGACCCTGGTAACCCGGTCACAAGTTGGCATGTCACAAGCCGCATGACGGGTCTGGTGATTCTCAAGCACGTCTTTCCGTACCCACGCCAGACGCTCATGCCAACGGCCCCCTTGATTGACGACATCCTCGAGATAAACCAACATTTCGTTTTCACCGGACTCGCTATGGGTTAAAAACGACTAGAGATGTATCAACCATATTCACGATGTCCAAAGACGATGTCGTTCTACCGAAGCTGCTCGAGGCCCTGGTCACAAGACTAGCCGGCTCATATATTCAAGACCAAGAGAGGGTCCGGTTCATCGCCGGGCTATCATTGTTATCGCCAGCGTCCGATATGAGAACACATGTACTTTATTCCCACCCTGTCAACTTGTTCAATCAAGGGACCAAGAATGGTTAGACGGCGCAATCCCTAGACTCTTTAAAGTCGTGCTCGGGCCCCAGATCCATACATCACCCACTGCCTGCTGACCGTCTACTGAAACATTTCGACTCATCTTCGAAAATGGCTGAAGAATCCTCCAAGTCACGCAAGCACAATGTGTAAGTTCACGTTTACGCCTAAATGTGATTTGTTCGACCAAGCCAATCAGCGAACCAACGGCAAGGGATCGCAATGATTCTGACTCGGCTTCCGAGGTGTCCAACGGGTGTCCTACGCCCCAACATGAGTGCGTTGATTGTCAGTGGTTCTTAAACCATCGGAAAAACGTATCCCTCTTTCTAGGCGTGACAGATTCATTCTGCGTGGAAAGCCGGACCCGCCTATAATATCAGCCAGTGGGTATGTTATCCTTTTGTTGCTTTCTTGGGAGAATCATTGAGCTCCATCGGACTTGATGGAACTAGTGTAGGAACTTCTAGCAGCTCCGCAGGGCCAAGTGGCACTGGCTCGGGCATCAGAAAGGACACACAGGCCACTCGGTTAGTCATTTTCCATCGTACGTATGATTCGCTTCACTCAGAATTCAATCGTGAAGGCCTCTTTCTGGTGGCGCCCATTACCCTTCAGTCAAACGGTAGATAGTCAACGGCTCAGTGCTTTGTATGTTTCTTCGTTGTAGTTTTTGTCTCTAGTCTGCTTGTCCCATGTTGCTCACCGATGTGCGTATTCTGATCTCCGCAACGTTTTCCTCTGCAACTAGCTGTTGCTAAAATTTTGTGTATGCAAAATCTCACCCAAAACATAGTCTGACACCTCTGGAATCCTCTCCAATGCGTCGCGAGAACTTCCGACGTCCTGATTTGCAGCGATCGGGTGCATCCAAGACATCGTATTCCTTTCTATATATCATCAATATGGGAGAGTACATGGCTATATAAAATGGAAAGGCCACATCCGTGGCAATACCCGCTACGTTCACACGGTATTAGATGCCGCGCGCCTGCTCGATTGCCCCA
>JBBPQH010000359.1:0-18913 GCA_038092475.1 Boletus tomentosulus | reverse complement strand
TCTCAGAGTGGACTTGCAGGACGATGTGTGCGCTTCAAGTAAATACTAGCAAACAACTGGCAAGCCACATCAGCCACATCATCAGAAAGTGAAAGAGGCGCCACACAAGCGCAGAATGAGGCTAGAAGATCTAGAAAAGAGGTAGGAAGGAAACTTGAATATAGAGAACATCATGAGAATAAAATCAAGTAGCATAGAGTGCGAAATCACGAAACCTAACACACTCGTACCACATGCTCACAGACTCGTGCCTTTGGCACAAATTACCCCCCAACCATAAATCCTCTCCACTCTTTTGGCAGTGCAAGAGCGGACCTGGAGCAGACCCAAACTTTTCGTAGCTTTTCTGCTCGACGAGCCTCCACCTCCACTTCCACTTCTGGGTCGCGCCCCCTACCGCGTTCTCCCCTTTTGGAGGCGCATATCGTCGAACTCCACGATGATGAAGGGACAACCCGACCTAGTATAAGCATCGCCAGAGAGCACTCCCCACGCAATCCCCTGGGTCCTTCAATGACGCCAGATGTCCCCGGAGGTGATGATCCTAATGGTCCCTCCGGCTCCGACTCTGACTTTCCTGGAGATGACCCAATCCCTGACCCATTCCATGTGACCAACGAACAGGTTCTGCGCAATATGCTTGCCCAGCTAGCGGATGCTATTCAAAGCCTTGCTCGTTCCTCCCATCATACCCCTTCTGAATCAACCCCACACACCAAAGTCTGAGAGCTGGACCAGTTTGACGGGACAGACCCCCGCAAACTCCAGGTCTTCTTGGTGCAGTTAGAGCTCAATTTCCAGGACCGGCCTACAGCATTCCGTTCGGAGCACACAAAGGTTATTTTTGCCTAATCATATCTCAAGAGCATCGCTCTCAAATGGTTCGAGCCAGACCTCCTGGACATCAGAGATCCTCTGTACCATCAACTCTGGATGGACAGCTTCAGGGACATCATCCTCAAGCTTCAAGGAAACTTCAGACCCCACAACCCTGTCGGAGATGCGGAACATCAACTTGACCATCTGTCAATGTCTGATGGACAACGTATCAACAAGTACGTTGTTGAGTTCAACCAGATCGCTTTGCAAGTCTGGGGCTACGGAGAAGGTGCCCTCTGGCACCACTTTTACAACATCAGCAAATCCAGGAATGTCTGTCCAGTACTTGACAGTACTGGACAGTGCCATAGTGCTCATAGTGAGGGTCTATATGGACAGTACTATCACAGTACTATCATAGTGTCTCATCAGTATGTCATAGCCTTGGAGAAAATCATAGTGTATCATAGTGCTCATAGTGCTCATAGTGCTACTGATAATTCTCAGAAATACTATTCAAAGCATCACACATTCATTTGAATATTTATCAAATTCTATTATTCATCAACTAGATAATACATATTTTGACTACCAAAGTGTAGCAAATAAAGTGTAGCAAAAGTGTAGCAAACAATGGTTAGTCAAAGTGTAGTCAACAAAGTGTACCAAACAAAGTGTACCAAAATGTACACTTTTTGACTACCAAAGTGTAGTAAACAAAGGTTAGTCAAAGTGTAGTCAAAGTGTACCAAAAGTGTACACTTTTTGACTACTAAAATGTAGCACACAAAGTCTAGGAAAAGTGTAGTAAGTAAAGTGTACCAAAGTGTAGTAAACAAAGTCTAGAAAAAGTGTAGTCAGCAAAGTGTACCAAACAAAGTGTAGTAAACAATGGTTAGTCAAAGTGCAGTCAAAGTGTATCAAAAGTGTACGCTTTTTTGACTACTAAAATGTAGTAAACAAAGTCTAGGAAAAGTGTAGTCAGTAAAGTGTATCAAAGTGTAGCAAACCAAGTCTAGGAAAAGTGTAGTCAGCAAAGTCAGCAAAGTGTACCAAAAGTGTACCAATTGTACCGCTTTTTTCACTACCAAAGTGTAGTAAATAAAGTCTAGAAAAAGTGTACACTCCTTTTACTACCAAAGTGTAGCAAACAAAGTGTAATCAACAGTGTACCAAAAGTGTACGCTTTTTTGACTACCAAAGTGTACTGAATAACAGCCAGAATTGTTCCGCTCCCTACCTAGCGACTCGTGGGGATGAGAATTTCTTATGTAATACATCGTATTGTAAACTATTTGACCTCTTTACCTTCTCACACCGTTCCAAAAGAAAAGACAAAAGCCTTGTGAGATGCATGTGAGTTGTCTCTCATATTTTTCCTCACCGCACACAATGTTCTCAGGTTCATTGAAAAGCTGTTTGTCTTGTGCCACGCGTTATTGATGAACGCTTCTGTCCTCCGGACGGCCCTCACGATGTCAAAGACTATCCTATATTCTATGATCCTATCTATTACCCTGATGAGAACTGTAAATGCTTTGACTCTCCTCAAAATTTCTGTATGTGGTTGAAAAATGGTCTCGAACAACATGTGTCGCCATGCTTTGTATGTGATACTGAATTCTCTGGTTCTGTCACATTTGATGGTTTAAATGTATTCGTTGTGTACTATCCCGCTGGTGTTAGCATCATTAAATCACTGGTTGACTTTGCGAGCGCTGAATACACACACTGCCGGTTGCTGAGTGAGTTTGTACTGCATCATCCTAACATTCCGTCCCCCTTGGTCATTCCTCAACATTTGCTGGCCTTGCCACGGTGGTTGTTTCACGCAGACAATGTAAGTGAACATAATTTAGGCACTCTCTCAGCTGCTGTGTTACATGCACGAAATCAGCAATGAGAACACGTACACACAATTTTTTGGAGACATCTTTATGAACAGAAATGCCAGGCAGTGACAAAGACGCTCCTCCACTCTTGCCAATTTCTTTTGTTGCCTCGCATTCACAGTCTTGACAGATTTTTGCAGCAGAGTACTGACACAGGCATGCCTCAGTTTGTTGATGATGTTGACATCGTATTCATGACAAAGGATGCAAGTACCTCTGTCTTCGTCTGAGTGGCTAGAATCGTAATCAAATGGGAAGTAAGCAAGTATAAGGTTGCAAATGAACTCATAACCCATACAACTGAGGAACTATGCACGATCAAGGATGTGCTTGATGAGCCCAGAGCAAGATTTTCGCCATGATCTTGCCATGAACATAGGGCAAACATTACGAACACATTGTGCAATGACATCCAACGGAACATCATGGAGAGTATGTATCACATCATCGAGCGGGGTGCGGGTCCAGGGAAGCAGATCATGTGAAGGGTTATTGGCTGCATAGATGACGATGGGCGGTGTTCGTAGAGTGGCAGCGACAAGAGGACCATAACGGTCCTCGAAAAAGGCAGAGATTAAGCTGAGCATGCTGCACTGGCTTCCATCGGGTAAAGGGACGCAACTGATGATTTCCTGGATGGTATCCAGGGTTGAGATGAGATGACTGCTCTTGATTGTGCGTGGCCAACTGTCATTCCAAAAGAAACCGTTTTGGGATTTCTAAATCGCTACTATGAGGGAACAAAATGGTCAGAGCCACATGTATGTGCTGTTTGTGCTCAGTATCACTTGGATGCTGTTGTTTTTGATCTTCTTTCTGATTCTAGTCTACATGTTGATTGTCTTATGTTAAAAGACGGATTTATTATCCAAAAGTGCGTAGTTCAATTGCTATCCACCAGATTCTCATACACAAATCCTGTCTTGAACGGCCTAATGCTTGACCGCCATGGCATTGTGCAGGATGATCACGAGAACTCGAAAATCATGATTTGTTCTGAGTGCCATCATGCACTGAGTAAAAAGAGCATTCCTCGATTTGCTCTCGCAAACAGTCTTTATCGAGGAGAGTTGCCAGATAATTTTAGTGACTTGACATGGGCCGAAGAGAAAATATATGCCATCTACTGCACTACAGCACATGTAACGTGTCTTTTTCAGTCTTCGGACCCTGCACAGCCCAAGGTCTTCCACAGGAATACATGTGCACATGACATGAACGTGATTTCTACTGCATCGGTTTTACCTTGCATTCCAGCAGATGTTGCTGGTTTTTTGAGTGTGGTATTCATAGGTCCTCATAAGTTCAGTCCGAAATCGTTAGGAGCAACCTTTCAGGTGCGAAAGGCCAAAGTTTGGGCCTTCCTGGTGTGGCTCAAAAACCACAATCATTTGTATGCTGATATTCCTATTGACCCTCATGTCATTGAGCTTTATCCTAATGACGAAATTTTGCCCGGTCTCTCTGACCGTGTTGTTGAGGATTCTGAATCTGATCCCAAGACTTTATTCGAGGAAGAGACTTCAGGTTTTGATGCGCATCCAGCTACACTTGTTTATAATACGGAACAGGATGGACAATCTGCCAAATCAGAGCCCGTCACCTTACTTGAAAAAATGGGCGTTTCTGACCCCGAGAGTGTTAGGTTGAGTGGACGGACCTTTACTGCAGCTGCGCTTCGCAACTTAATACTCAGACAATCCGATCAAGTCGATCTTGTCATACACAGAGGCTCATCTCCTGTGAATGAGTATAATAACCCTGACCTTATACCGGGAATGTTCCCTACTTTGTTTCCCCATGGAATTGGTGGGTTTGAAGACAAAACTCACTCCTCTCCATTGTCCTTTCAGCTACAGACTCGATACACTCTCAATCTCTCAGATAGATCCTTTCGCTATCATCACTCGTACATGTTTGTTGTCCTCAATATAGTGCAACACCATTTAGCTCACCTTCACGTAGCGTTCACTTGCAAGAAGTCCAACTTTGATATGATTGCCCACAAACTGACAGTGTTGTCCCCCGCACTATTACAACGTGTCACATCCTGCCTTGAACTCGAACACAGGATATCAGACATGACTTCTGAAGAGAAAAATGCATTGAATTTATTGCAACACGTCAACACCATCTCTGCTCACATCCCAGGTTCAGAAGCTTCAAAAATTTTCATTCGAAACGAGATATGTAGCTACTTTGGCTACTTTGGCCTTCCTCACTTGTTTTTCACTTTCAACCCGAGTGTCGCACACAGGCCCATCTTTCAGGTTATGTACGGCGACAAAAATGTCGATTTATCGGCACATTTTCCTTGGCTTGTATCTGCACATGAACATACACTGCGTCTTGCTCGTGATCCCATTGCTGCTGCTGATTTTTTTGAGTTTTCAGTACATTGTTTTTTGAATACTTGCTAGGCTGGGACTTCAAAAAGCGACAATCTTCTTCAGCCGGTGGTCTTTTCGGACATCTTCGGGCATTCTATGGAACATGTGAGTACACTGAATGAGGATCTCTCCATGGTCACTTTCTTCTATGGTTACAAGGGGGATCTAATTCTTCAGACATACACCAACAGCTTCATGACGAGACATTTCAAAAGATTTTTTTTGCTTTCTTTGATGACATTATACATCACCACCTCCCTGATATTGAGATACCGGTTGACTCTAAATTCGAGCCCCAAGTTGAGTGGCCGCCATGTCCTCCATGTGAGCAAGAATCTACGTTACAAAAACTGAACCAGTGGGAATCTGTCTTTATCACAGAAGTTAAGAAATGTGGTGAAGTGCTTCAGAGACATGTATGTCGCCCAGTGTGTCATAAGTATGGAAATGAAGGCTGTTGCTGTTTTCTATTTCCACACGAGGTTGTCGAATCATCCCACTTTGACCCGGAAACTAAAGACATTGTCCTCATGTGTAGAGATGGCAATGTGAACTATTTCAACCCTTACATTTTAGTGTTTTGTCGCCACAATCATGATCTAAAGTGTATACTCTCCGGAAAAGGAGCCAAAGCTGCCATGTTCTACATATCGGACTACATAACTAAGATGGGTGCTAAAACATATGAAATGCTTACTCTCCTGTCTTGCGCCATTGCCCTAATTCCTGCCGACGTGTCAAACAAAACTATCACTGAGAGTGCAAAAACCCTTCTCCACAAATGTCTCTCCCAATTTAGCCGTCAGCAGCAGATACATGCGCAACAAGCAGCACATTACCTCTGTGGACACGATGATAGTATCTCATCCCATAAGACAGTGCCGTTGATGTCATCTGTCGCTATTGCATATGTCAAGGAAAGATATTTGCAGTCCAATAGTGTTGATTCATCAGAATCAGTCTCTCGTGATGGAGAGGATGTTGAGCAGCTGCGTTTGCGAATTTCAACGAACAAGGATGGGAAATTGGTAGAGGCAAATCAACTCCATCACTCCCTGTATTGAAGTGATGAGCTTTCTCACATGTCATTTTATGATTTCAGTAGATGTATCAAGATACAAACAAAATCAAGAAGCAAACGTACAAAACACTCACACGAGACAAGACTTGGGGTACTCCATCGGCACCCATTGAAACCTGGACATCCTTTGCATACCACACATGAGCTTTTAGAGCATACAAATGAATTGTGTGGTGATGCCACTTGCAATCTTGTGCCACGTGTTGTTGGCATGTCTATACCTCGTTCTGCACATACAAGGGATTGGGCATTGTTTGTGCTGACACACTTCAAGCCTTTCAGTTGTGATATTCCTTTATTCGAGGAAGATGACACACCGGAGATGATGTTGGATTCATTTAAATTTTCTGCCACAAGTCTTGCAGTTATGAAGAATTGGGAAGCTATACACGAGTGTGAAGACGAGAGAGATGCTGATCGTCTGAGAAAACAGGCACAGCGTACAGCTGCAAGCAGCAATAACAATGATCCTAAAGGACCTTTGAAATTGAACAAGTATGAAGATGAACTACAGAATATTTTGAATCAAGGTTCATGTAGTAACAAGGAAGAATTTTTCGTCAGTCAAACCAAACTGTTGTACAAGGAAGCTAATTGGTTATCATCGGATGGTCTGTCTGACAACTGCTCACCAACTCGAACAACATCTGAATGTCATAAAAATCAAGAACATGAGACGATCTTGCCACCATTCAGTCAGTCACTCTGGAAAAAATGGAAGAAGGAGCTTGATGCTCAAGAGAGCACCATAGCAACTGCTCATCACAATGCATTGAATCCCAAGGATCAAATTGATGTGCATCGTGTTGAAGACATGGAGACGGTCTGTGGTGCTAGCTTGTCCGTGAACATCGAGCATCCTGTTGAACCGACTGAAGTTCCAGCAAATATGTGCAATGACGACGCCGCTAACTCACATGTGACACCTTCATTGCCAAGTGAACTGTCTGTGGTAGATAAAATCAAGAAGGAAAGCGGTCTAAATGAAAAACAAACTTTCGCTTTCTGAATAATCACTAACTATTTCATTGAAAACCATGTAAAAACAGAGTCTACTCAGAGCAATAGATTTTCCATGTTGATGACTGGTCCCGGAGGTATGGGTAAGACATATGTGGTGAAAGCAGTTTAACGGGTGATGGAACATTACGGCTGTGGACACTTGATCCGATATCTTGCTCCAACCGGGTCCGTGGCATCATTGATTGATGGTATGACTGTTCAACAAAGCTTTGGGGATCAAGATTAAGTCGAATGTCAAAGGCAAAGGAAACAGAATACCTGGTGAGAGCGCCGAAGACTACACAGTATTGATTTCTGTCAAGGAACGAACATGACTCTGTGAAGAGTGGAAGAATGTCAAGTATGCATTATTGGATGAGATATCATTGCTTAGCTTAGAACTGCTCACTGACATTGATCATGCATTGCAGTTTGCAAAAGAGAGCCCAAATGAACCATTTGGTGGTGTTGTTATTATTTTTGCTGGTGATTTCTTCCAATATCCACCTGTTGGAGGCTCCCCACTGTACACACCAATCACGCCGTACGCAGGGACAACAGATAAAGAAATCTGAAAACATCTTGGATGATTAGCCTGGAAGACTGTTAATGTTGTGGTCAATTTCACGGAACAGCAGCACATGAAGACCAATAGTGGATATGGTGCAACGGTTGCACAATTATGCACTCGAGAATGGACATTGGAAGACATTGATTTGTGTAATTTGCAGGTGGTTAAATCTCACCTTAATGGCAAGGGAATAGATATGTCTTCTAATGAAAATGGAGATGCAGTTGCAATCGTGACAACAAATCGGTTGCGAGAAGCTCTCAATTGTGAGAAAGCTATGGTGATCTTGAAGAACCCCAGCGATTTGGTTGAGTGCCTTTCATTGGATTCGTGTTCCCACTGGTCTCTCATGATGGAGGAACGACGCCACCTACATGCCCGCAATTGTACTTCCATACAACAGTCCCTTCCTTCATCCGTCACTCTCTATGTTGGCATGCCATTTATTTTGCATCTTCGAAACCTGTCGACAGATCTCGGGATTACCAATGGGTCACAAGGAATTGTATGCAAATTATTCACAAGTAAATGTCCTCTTGGACTAACGTACTGTACTGGAGCTTATGGAATTCTTGCATTGCAAAGTCAAGTTGTCAGATCTCCCGCCCAAGTATTTTGTTATCACACCTGTAAAGTGGTCTTTTATGACATTTTTAAAGTTAGCTGATGGTTCCGAGGAGAAAGTTAGAATTGATCGTCTCCAGCTTCCTATCCAACCTGCTTTTGCCGTGACAGGACATTCTGCGCAAAGAAAAATGCTGTCCAAGGTCATGGTGGACCTTTCCGAAGGCGGGTTTGCTGCTTATGTTGCTGCTTCAAGAGCACGGACACGAGATGGCCTCTTTCTCACAAGACCCGTTAGCCTGCAGCAGTTGAACACGCTCTTGCCGTCTGATTTACTTGCCGAGGTTCAATGGTTTGATGCATTACAACACAACACATATGTACGGTATGGTCTACGTTCTGGAAATGAAGTCACAGTTCCTGATCCTGAGGAACACGGTGGATTACAAAAGCTGAAAATAAAACTTGATGATGCTACCTGCTCAAGCCCAGAAACCAAGACAAAGTGTAAATGTCCACTGAAGACCACAGCGTTGCCTGAGGAGATTACCCAGAATAATAGCCACAATGGAGAATTATCGCATCCCCCTCGGAAGCGTGCGAAAAAGAAAAGCATGGCACCACACCAGCCATTGGCAAACCTCCGAGGCTGACCTTGCTCAACAATACTCCGGCTGTAAGCCCATTGCCACCGTCAGTGGGTTGTCGATGGTCTTCCATCAATTGGTCATATGCTTACGATAGTGTGTTCATGTCACTTTTCTATACCTACCAGGATGACTCTGACGTTGTGAGAATGCATTGGAAAACTGTTAGTGATACATTCAAGGCTCTCTCACAACTCTATGATCATATATTGACAAGTGACTCCAACCTGCTGTTGTCAGATATGTTTGATGCTTCTCGCGATGAATTCCATGATGTGCTTACTTCACAGGATCCGCAATCTTTTCCCCACACAGGCCACATTGGTGCGAGCGTCATGGACATTCTCGAAATGCTTTTCCCATCTTCTTGTCGAGCAATAATGATCCGTGTCTCATGCTCTGATGGGGACTGTGCTGCTGATAACATTGCTGTTTGTGAGGACGATACCAAGGGCGTGCTCCCTTGTGATTGTACACCTCTAAACTGGAATGGTGCTTTGAATCCTAATCCTGAACAAGTCACATTACAGGATTGGTTGGACCAGTGGGTGCACAGATATAGGACACAGAAGAAAGTGTCATGACACCATGAACTTCTGTGTTCGTCATGTGGTAACGCACTAGTCGATATTGTTGGCTTAGATTCACCTCCTCGGATTTTATTTTTCCAGCTGTTTACCCTGAGTCCAGTTCTCCCAAACAAACTTATCATCGTCCCGGCATTACAAGGCTATGTACTAAAAGCAATCATTTACCTCGGTGATTATCATTTTTCAGTCCGTATGTATTTTGGGGGCAAGGTCTGGAATTATGATGGTCGCATCAACGACGGAAAACCATATCTTGATCCCATGCTGCAGCTCAATGAAAGCAATCTCGGCATGCTCGCCACCTTCCATGGGCGAGTTGCACATGTTTGTATTTACGCATTGCAAGACTAATGGAATCACTGAGACGTTCGATTTCAATTCCCTTGGTAACCCAGAGTTTCTAGCTAACTTCCCTCTGTGGCTAACACGGCCTCCATCATATCACTATAGTAAGTTATGTGTCTATGGCGAGGGCCAATTTATTTATTTCCATAGGACTAGCCCCAACATATAAAAGGCCCCAAGTCTCATCCCATCCCTCCCAGAATGCCTACTACTCTGTCTCCATCTAGATCCAATACTCCACCTCCGTCCCCGATGTCATCTCATGCGCCATCGCCCTCTGATGATACTTTGCCTGTTGCAGCTGCTCCTTGTTGCAATAGCGCTGCCCCGTAGGGGCGGGTGCTCTAAAGCTACTCACCTGCGGTGGAACGTTTGAGGGACTTGCAAGCACATAGTGGTTGAGAGTCAATAGAGTTATATTCAAGTTCAGACTCAGCCGAGTCTGATATAATGAGCAGTCATGTGACCACGGGAGAAAGGTACATTACATGGATATGTATCTACTTTTAACACTCCCCCTTGCTTAGAGTACGGAGTAAACATAAGTACAAGTGTAGCTAAAGTAGTTTGCACAGTCATAAGGACAGCGAGTTAGTAGAATTCTAACCCAAGCTGTGAGTGGTACTCCTTGAATTTGACACGTCCGAGGTTCTTGATAAACATATCCACTGGGTTGTCAGTCCCAGGGATAAAGAGTAGCTCGACCTGCTTCCATACCATCACCACATCACGGACGAAGTGATATCGGATATGTACATGCTTGGAGCGTTTTTCGGTGACAGGGTTTTGTGCTATAAAAAGCGAACCTTGGTTGTCTCCGCAGATGGGGATGGGACCTATGTTAAGGGACTAAGGGCGACTAGCCAAGCTTGGGACCAACTCAGGACGACTCTGCAGTCCACTGTGAGTAACCAAAAATGATATTGAAGGTATAGAACGAAGGTACAGTACCTGCAGTCCACTGTGAGTAACCAAAGAGTCTCAGAGTGGACTTGCAGGGCGATGTGTGCACTTCAAGTAAATACTAGCAAACAACTGGCAAGCCACATCAGCCACATCATCAGAAAGTGAAAGAGGCGCCACACAAGCGCAGAATGAGGCTAGAAAGATCTAGAAAAGAGGTAGGAAGGAAACTTGAATATAGAGAACATCATGAGAATAAAATCAAGTAGAATAGAGTGCGAAATCACGAAACCTAACAAACACATGCAAGTCTTTGTCAGAAAAGACATTGCATGAAGAAGTATGTGCCAGCTTGGTCTATCTGTTGTTCATATAGAACTGAAATATCATATCAGGTTGTTGAAGGATTGGCTTACATCAGACGGCTAAGCCATTCCAAGCCGGATATATTCAAGGACCGGAAGGGTACATCAGCACACAATGTGTGTTGAATCTGCACTCCCTACATGAAAATGAGGTTCTCATCCTTCTAAAGAAAAAGAACTTCAAATATATTGTGCACAGACACTGGTGACCTGACTGTGCTCAGCATCAAAGATTAATATTTCCCCAACAACCTTGTGATGTATGCAATTATTAAGTACAAAAATCCGAGACAGGGTGGTACTCATCTTCTTTACTTTCTGCTACTGCTAATCTTTCAACATATGACATTGTCACATTCACCTTGGCGTTTCTCCGCATCCAACTCGCCAAACTTAATGTTCATTTGACTATACTTTACTTCTGTTTTCCTCCTTGCCTCGCCACTTGTGCTTCGCTGTACTCGCACAAAAAAATGGTGGGATGGTGAGACTACACAGTATTCACAATGAATAAAACACAATCCAGAACTACTTGTGCAAGCAAGGTCAGGGACGACCGCCAGTCAGCACATGCCAAGTAGAACATGAAATCATACATAGATGGAACTAGATGGATATATGTTTCATTTCGAGTTAGTAGTATGTGAACATACTCAATGCTATTACTATTTTTGCTACTCAATGTTGAATCCGCTCGCTCTTGGACCTTCCTTTGGTCTAATGGGAAACAATGCGAAGAGTATTTTTGCTACTCCTTTCATAAGTCAAAGTCAAGTCTGTAGGCCACAGCCTGCTCCTATTTTCAAGGCTCAATGTTAATATTGAAAGAATACACTACTGGGTATCATATTTATTGGTAAATCATTGGGGTGGCATTCTATGTCACTGAACAAGTATGTTAAACCAGGTGGTGTCATCATCATTTCTATCACTAGCACCATTGTGTTCAACTGCATGCTCATGGAATGTATAGCCCATTACACTATGATGAGCTTGGTTTCTGAATGCTTCCATTTGTCTTACAGCCTCCCGCTTGTGTTGTTCATGGTCTCTGTTCATCCCACTCACTGGCCACCCCTGGGTAACATTTCTTGACACCCAACACCAACCTAGCTCCAAGGACTTGGCTCACCTACTGGCTTGGGTGTGACTGATTTCCTGCCTATCAAGATATCATCTGACATGTGATACTTCCTGATTTGTGCTACCCCATTGATCATATTTATAGGTCCATTTGGATGGCACTCGCCAATTCCACCATCATCTACCCATCATGCCTCACATCCAAAATAAAGAGTGTCTTCATCTTATCCTATACACCTGTGGGGGTGGTCCACAGACATACCACCTCGAAGACACATGGGTACCAACCCACTAGTCAACATGGGCTTGCTGATCATGCACATACTTGCTAGATACCACTGGGCCTTATAATATAGGACCAAGGCATGAGCACCAAAAGCTCAAGGAATATGACTACATGCGAAGAATGGCCTCATCCCTAGTGGTACTATGCAATGGTCCTTCCAAGAAAAAGCAGATATCTCTCTCACCATGACAAACATGCTCCGCATCACCATTGCCAAGATTGAGAACAACAGCAGACCCTTGACATCTTGCGTGCAGTTCCTGTCAGACCAAAGATCGAAGGTTGGACATGCAAGTCATGGGTGCAGGAAGTGATGGCCTCACTGGATGCAGATGAGAATGCATTAGGATCATGAGTCATGGATTGGGGAAAGGTGTCTGCAAAGGCAGTGGATTAGTGTGTGGTGAAAAGAAGGCGATCAATCGATTTCGTGGTGAGGGTGATATGGATTCTAAATTCCCGCTGACATTCAGTTTTCTGGTCTGTGATAAGGATGGCAAGGAGGGTGGGGAAGTAATTCCTTGAATATCCAGTCATGTTGTAAAAGCTGGAGCAACTTCGAGTCAAAAGCATCGTTTTCATTGCATGATGGATCACATCACCATTACTTTCAATGTTTGGTTGGTCTAGGGTGTCAGGAGTGGTGGGTGTGAATTGTGATCATGGAATGATCTAGCTTTGTTGAGTCTGACTAATCATCGACACGGCATTTGGACCATAAATTAATGATCAGACTTTACAACCTCGAGTGTCCTCAAGTTTCATTGAGCTTTGTCGAGTCTGACTCACTGATAATGGAAATTACTCACTTGTACAACGTGTAATGGCTTGCATACCATACTAATACACTACTCTAATACACTACTAATGACTGGGGTTTAAGACATCGAGCCTCGTCAAGCTTCATTGAGTCTGCCTAACCATCAAAGGAAATAGCAATGTAAATCTCTTCATAGCAAGCAATTCGGGCCAGTACAGAGGCACCATGAACAAAGAAAGCAATGGTCAACATTTTGCTACCAGGGTCAGAATCAATGAAGAAATGACAGTTGATCTGGACCAAAGTGGTGTAAGCAGCAATCTTTCATAGCTGAAGTAGGTGTCATTGGCATTGTTCTTGTTGAAGGAGCGGTTTAGGCTTGCAAGAACTGTATATATCACATAACTTGTTGGGTGGGTGGGGTGACCAACAGATAAGAATGACATCTGGTTTGTCAGGAGATTTACCAAATGGTTCCTGGTGTATCGGGTGTGATCTTGCTGTATTTGACAGAAACAACCTGTTTGCTAGTGGTCAGTCATTGTCCCTATAGACTGGGAGTTTCTTCACTTGCAAAATTGCAAAATATGGGTATTATTTGTTCAACTGGATGCTCTGCAATTGGTTCCAGAAAGATCCATTTTGAAGCTTCTGGGAGGTACAACTTGCAGCTAGCAACAATGTGTTCGAATATCCTGTCAAGAGCTTATTTGGCCCAGAAGAATTTCTGATCATGATGTTAGAGAACTGAAGGGAGGGTGAATGAGGGAAATAAGAGCAAAGGATTGTGGTTGTGGTTGTGGTTGACAATGTTCTTGCTGATTCATTGTCCATGGCATTGTGGGTTATTCTGCCCATCTGTTCGAGTCCAGCTGTGTAGAAGGACCATGAGGAAATGAACACAGGAGAGGAGAGGGTGCTTGTGTTGAACTTCAAGTTGTAGCTGACAGAGTTTCCTAGGTGCAGCCTGCTTGCCAACATCACAGAGCAAGACAATTGTCAGGGTCCTTCCCACTATTGCTTGAGAGGACAAGGGCTTAGACTAGTGGCTGTGATCAATTAAAACTCAGCACAACCTATTCATAATCCCTTGTCCTGTCCAGCAGTGGCCAGTAAATTACATTGGTACACACTTGTAGCCACAGAGCACCCACAGCCACCCATTATAACATGTAGTGTTGCTCTATATTCAAGGACCTGGCCTACATACACCACTCCAGTGGTAGTCCTCTTCCTTGGGGACCAGGAGCGGCTAGGGGTACTTTCATTGCCTTTGGAACGGCCCCGTGGTGTTTCTTCCACGTTCTGTCCCCCCTCCTTACCACCTCGTTGTCGTTTGTCAGGGCTCTTCTTGTGAGTTGATTCCTCATCCAATGTTCTCTTGGTGCTGCTCATCTTCATGCCGAGTTTTGCAGCATTTGGAAAGGTAAAAGCTGACTTCCGATATTTTGGCAGCAGCAAGGTCGACGGCATGTCTAGCAGTTTGATAGCTGAGCTTGTAGTGGCATTAAGATGAGACATAAAATATATGCATTGACACTGATCTAAGGCTATTATGAATATCTGCATACTAGTTGCCTGATACAATAAAGACACCAGTACATTGTGTCAACTTTGTTGTTGTGTTGTGACACCCAATAGTGAAATGTGCAGCAAGAGAAAGGGATTTTTGAGGCAAAAGCGAAAGCAATGAAGGCAGCAAGCAGCAACACCAACAACATGATGACCACAATAGTTTTGCTAGCACAACCTGTATTTGCTGTCACTTGGTACTGAATTCAGGCCCAGCCCTGTAACCACTCAGTAGGGCCATGGTATATGAGCTAAAGCTAGAGAAGACAGATAAGTCTGAACTACTACAAACATTAGGTATTACAACATGTGGCCACTGCTGCTCATCTCATTCCTTAATTAGCATTGGCAGAGTCTTGCCCACTGGTACTTACCCCCTCACATTGCTGCCTCCCTATCGCTGTTGCTCGTCTTCCATGAGGACAAGGGAAGGCTGTCAACTACACCCCCAGCACAATGTACACACCACCAGTGCATCATCAATGTATGCACCCCAACAGCTCAATCATTCTCTCAACACATTAACCACAACCCTTGTCCATCAACCATGCTCTCAGCATGTCAATATTCTTACAGTCTTTAAGAGGTGCTTTCAAACCTTACACCTCCCTAACCCTCACTGCCTTGTCCTAGCCCCCCTCACATTGCCCTCTCCCTGAGCCTAGCAAATCACACCCACTCAAGTTACTGCCTACTTGGCTATCAAGCCAGGTGCCTCCCATGTGTTTTGTTCACATGGAGACAACAATGACAATGACATGCACACAATTGCATGACTGTGAAACCCAATATGACTTCCTCCTCAATGACAACATCATCAGATTAGGAGCTTTTCATAATTCTGTCATCAGTGATGTTGGTATTCCAGACTTCCAGCTAGTCCTCAGGATGGGTATTGAGAAGTCAGATATCTGGATTAGGGAGAGTGGGCAGTGAATTCTGTCATATTTTGGTATACCTCTGAGAATACATTGCCAGACTATATCTCATCTCACTGGCTACATGTTTATGTATTTCAGTGACTGTTGGCAGACAATATCACACAATCTCAAGGCATCTACCATGGTGATCTTTGGCAGATCCATAGTGGGCAAGACATAGGAAGACTGTCTCAGTAGTTTTATGATGTATCCCAATTACATCAGCAAAATGTAGTGCCAGTGGAATGTGCATTGGCGAGAGAGATGTGGCAAAGCCATATCTCGCCAAACATATCTGGCATTGTTTTCCATGCTGTTAAAACACTCCTCTAGGGAGGCTCTCCAGGAGGCAATTCACCAAGGAAATATACTTAATTTCCACAGTGTACAGTTTCATACTCAATCCATAGCACTAAGGATGGAAGGTTGAACTTGTGCATGCTCTCTCTCATATAATGTACACAGCATGTGTCTTCCTGCTGTCTTGCTGACACTGTGCCACACCAGTTTCCTGCTGAGGAAGCAAAATTGATCCTACATTGTACACAAGGCATAGGCATTGCAAGATTACTCAGCTCTAGGAATCCTTACCTCTTCATATTCACAACTGTGAGCATATTATAGCTCATACCAGCAGATGTTTGTCTTTGGATCACAGTGCAGTGGTGAGTCCCTGTCAATAATGAGGGTGATTACTGTAAAGACACTGCCAATGTATGAGAACTTCATGGACTCCTTCAACCTGCTTCAGTGTTTTCATGGCTTGACTAGCTGCTGCATATAACTCAATACTATTGCAAGTAGAGCATTCAAAAAAGCAAGGACATTTTGTGATTTGCTTGTATGGACTACCTAGTGTGCACACTATTTGCTCCCTCACAAGCCTCAATGTGTCTATCCATCACACCCAGTGCTCTACTCGCATTGATGCCCCTCCCTAAGGTGAGTCTAGAATATATTGTCAATCACTTGTTGTTGGGTGACATTTGGTAATATGTTGAAAATTGTCCTGGACTAGTAACACTAGCAACACTCCCTCATCACTTACTCATCTAATCCATCCCTGCCTTCCCTTCACCTGAATGACCAATGCTAAGAGAGGCATCCATTTCAGGTTGAAAAGTAAGTTTGTGCTCACCCAGGTCCAAAGAGCTCAAGTCACAGGCTAATGCTAAACAAACTCAGGCCATGTCCCCTCACAAGAATCAATGGTATTCAACCAGTCTCTTCCCCTTACTCCATGAGTCCACCATTGTTGCTGGTTTTTGTGGCTCTCCATCAGCCATGCAAACCGAAGTGACCATGACCTCTCATCTGTCCATCCCACCTTTAACCACATCCATTGCACATACCACTGGCCCAGTGGCCCCAGTGGCAATGGTGGTAAATTCAGCTCTTAGTTATTTATTTGATGACTACACAAACGGAGGGAGGATAAGCAAGTCAGCTGCTCTTCCTATGTTGGGTACATCATTGCTCTCTTCATCATGGTCTACATGATAATTAATTCTGATTACAGCTACCCATATCATGCACATTAACCAGCTTTGGGTCAAAGTCTTCCTTTACTCCTGGCATGTCGTCTTCTATGTGACCCATATGAATCAGCCACCATATGTCCCATCTATTCACCTGTGTGTCCCCCCATTTGCCTGCCTGTGCACTGCAGTCCTAGTAGTTCTATATTTTGTACTTCAGTTACTTAATCAACATGTTTGAACATGATTTTGTTTGATTTTTACAAGCAGGAGGTACTTCAATAAATGAATTAGCAGTCTAAACCATTGATTCTCTATTATCTCAGTGACTTATCTGGGGACTGTACCAGCCTTGCCTTAGATATTATCTATGCTATGTTGTTTAGGATATTTGTAGGTATGAGCTGGACTCAGACTGGATTGCCAATGTATATTTAAAATTGCTACAATTATCATAAATTATCACAAATATGTACTATTGTTACAAAGGACTGTTGCATGTTGAGATGAAAACATGAAAAAACCTGAAAATGTTAGGTATTCTCAAGCTTTTATGACAATGTAGAGAAAATCATAGATTATCCAGTAGAGGTTTTTCCTGATGTGGTTAGTCACACAAGGGACAGTGGCAGCATTGTTGGTGTGCTGATGAGACACATGAGGGGGACAAAGAGATGATGACAGTGTGTGCATGTGAGTGAGTGCAGGTGCAGTTGTAGGTTGTAGGAAAAGGGGTACTTCCATTTTTTGCTAGCAGGGCTGTGGATAGCCTCACCAGCGTCTGTGAATGTGATAGGAGGTTAAGATGACAGAGCAGGCAAGTGAGAAAAGAGGCTACATGACAAGTTCAACACAGTCACGTGACATTGCACCAAATTCACTAAGTCCATACATTCCAATATGTATCCTTTTTTAATACACTTTGGTAGGCCTTTGATACATTTTTTACTACACTCTGGTACACTTTTTGGTATAGTTAGGAGGGAATTGATTCAGGTTAATCCGCCTAACAGGATTAGTAAGTCCTGTAATCCAGATTATAGGATTTGAATGGGTTGAATGCATTACCAATGTTAGAATCAGGTGAGGATTATCAGTGTTAGGATTACAGTCTAGATGAATGGATTCAATCATTAGGATTGAAACAACCCTAAGCCACTAGGACTCTGTCAGGTTGCACTAGACGGCGTAGACTTAGGAGGGGACTGGCTTAGAGGTAGAACTCCAAGGAGAACCAGACTGGAGGACGTCTCCAGCTGGGTCCTTGGCTTATATACTAAGCTATTGTATGTACATGTTGTGACCGGATCTATCCGATCAGTATCTAATAAGTCCATACCCTATACCCACAGGGCGAAGGGCATATCCATGAGGTGTGTGGCATGTGATGTGCACGGCATGAGATGAAAGGCGTGAGGGATACATGTGTGCACAGCAATACATGTATGACATGAGGAAAACATACGGCGGGTCTAGCCCATGATGTCATATATGATGGCATGCTTCTAGATGGATCCAGATCAGGGCCAGCACTTACGGTCTAGCCTGGCTGTACTCCCTTGATGATCTAGATTAGATAAGATTTGATGATAAGATAACGACACTTGGTCGTTTTTGAAGCATAGACGTTAGGGGCAAAAAGTGA
>JBBPQH010000358.1:0-18922 GCA_038092475.1 Boletus tomentosulus | reverse complement strand
CCAGGGATATTTCAGCAGAGAGAACGGCAGGGCCCAGGGCGGGGGCATTAAGTGAGCATTGGGCCCAGGAAATTAATCCAGTAATACAGCGCTGGGCCCAGGAATGATTCCATGGAGAGAACGGGGGCCCAGGGTGGTGGGATTAAGTGAGCGTTGGGCCCAGGAAATGGATGGTGTACTACAATGCTGGGCCCAGGAATTATTCAGCGGAGAAAGCGGGGGGCCCAGCAAGGGGTGAATCAAATATAAGGAGGGCCCAGGGAAGGAATCGACTACATGGCGAGGCCTAGCGGCACGGCAGCGGATTGAACGGGGGGCCCAGGGCGGGGATTAAGTGAGCGGTGGGCCCAGGGAATTGATGGCGTGCTACAGCACTGGGCCCAGGAATGATTTGGCAGGAAAAACGGGAGGCCCAGGGTGGGGGGATTAAGTGAGTGTTGGGCCCAGGGAATGGATGGAGTACTACAGCGCTGGGCCCAGGAATGATTCAGCGGAATATGAGGTGGGCCCAGGAAAGCAATCTATAGCAAGGCGGGGCCCAGCGGAGGTGCAGCGGAGTGAACAGCTGGGCCCAGGAATATTTCAGCGGAGAGAACGGTGGGGCCCGGGAGTGGGGAATTAAGTGAGCGGTGGGCCCAGGAAATGGATGGAGTACTTCAGCGCTGGGCCCAGGAATTATTTGGCAGGGAAAACGGGGCCCAGGGTGGTGGGATTAAGTAAGCGTTGGGCCCAGGGAATGGATGTTGTACTACACCGCTGGGCCCAGGAATTATTCAGCGGGGAAGGCGGGAGGGGGGGGGCCAGTGAGGGGTGAATCCAATATGGGTGGGCCCAGGGAAGGAATCTACTACAAGGTGGGGAACAGCGGCGCGGTAGCTGATGGAATGGGGGGGCCCAGGGTGAGTGAAGCAACTCTAATAACTCTCCCGGGTTAGGAGAGAGTCCTCAAGTGCTCAAAAGAGAGAGAGGAAAGTGGGACAAGTTTCGAGGGGATAATCCAAGAGAACTTGACTGAAGTTCTCTGGTCGGCTCTTGGGCCTTTATATACTACTCAACTATGTACATCTGTTTGTACTAGATCTGACCAATCGTATTGTGAATAAGGTAACCCTATACCCTGACGAGTCACTATGACTAGGGACGAGTCATCATGGCTGTGTGACACAGGTTTACACTGGTATCCGCAGCAACCGCAGCATCAGTGCCTTGAAGGCCGTGCCAGGCTGTGCGCTTCTTGAGATCCGATGGAACGGACTCCGAGGAATCAAGGGTCGAGGGTACGGATAAGGTCCGTTATCAAGATAGGAAGAATAGTTACCCGGCACAGCACGGATAAGAATGGAAGGCTGTGATGGTGAATGATTCAACTGACTGTGTCATGCCTCATGGCTATGCACACGTCATGGTGACTCGATGTGACTCAGGAATGAGTCATCATGAGTTACTAATGAAAGGTAAGATTAAAAGATAAGATGAAAGGAAGATAAGATAAGATAAAAGTACTGTTCGTAACAGTGAGGGGATTAAGTGAGCGTTGGGCCCAGGAAATGGATGATGTACTACAGCGCTGGGCCCAGGAATGATTTAGTGTGGACAACGGGGGACCCAGGGTGTGAGGAAATAAGTGAGCGGTGGGCCCAGAACATTAATGGAGTACTAAAGAGCTGGGCCCAGAAATTATTCAGCAGGGAAAACGGGGAGGCCCAGCAAGGAGTGAATCAAATGAGCGGTAGGCCCAGGAAAAGAATCTATCACATGGGGGGGCCCAGGGCAGGGGGATTAAGTGAGCGGTGGGCCCAGGAAATGGATGGAGAACGACAGCGCTGGGCCCAGGAATGATTCAGCGGAATATGAGGTGTGCCCAGGGAGGGAATCTACTACAAGGCGGGGCCCAGGGCTGGGGGATACGACAGGGGGCCCAGCGAGGGGTGAATCAAATGTGTGGTGGGCCCAGAGAATGAATCTACTACAAAGCGGGGCGCAGCGGCAGTGGAGTGGAGTGGACGGCGGAGCCCAGGGGCCCAGTGAGGGGTGGATACAATCTGGGTGGGCCTAGGGAAGGAATCTACTACAAGGCGGGGCCCAGCGGCGCAGCAGTGGATTGAATGGGGGCATGCTTACCATGCTAAATCTGCTTGGCCAGAGTGTCGAAATGTCTTACGAGTCTTGCGGTGCTATGCCGCACCGCTTAGTTGGAAAGTCAATTTTTAGCCGTGGTCAGCCAAATAAAGAACACTGTAAATTTACTGATGCCCGGGGCGGGGAATTAAGTGAGCGTTGGGCCCAAGAAATTGACGATGTACTACAGCGCTGGGCCCAAGAATGATTCAGCTGGAAACACAGGGGGCCCAGCGAGGGGTGAATCAGGGCCCGGGGCGGGGAATTAAGTGAGCGTTGGGCCCAAGACATTGACGATGTACTACAGCGCTGGGCCCAAGAATGATTCAGCTGGAAACACAGGGGGCCCAGCGAGGAGTGAATCAAATGTGCGGTGGACCCAGGAAAGGAATCTATCACAAGGCGGGGTTAGCGGCGGTGCAGCGGAGCGAACGACGGGGCCATTAGGGACTAAATCGCTGGGCCATAACATGATTACACGGAAAGAACAAGTGGGTTCATAGTGGGAAAAATTAGAGCAGTGGGCTCGGGCAGTGATGGTGAACCACAGTGCTCGGCCCAGGTATAATTCGGCAGAGCGAACAAATGGGCTCAACATAGCGGACATTTGTCAACGGTAATCCCAACGGTGCTTCATCGGAAAGAACGGTGGGTGCCATGGTAAGTTAGCCAGCGGGACTTCAGCAATCAGCGGTGGAAATCAACGGAGCATATGGTCAGCGGTTCATAAAGGCGGTGGGCCCAGGTGAACCGAGAGAGAGGGAGTGAGCCCATGGTAGAAAACAAGTGTCATGGGCCCAGGCAGGTGGGAATGGAATACAAAGGTGGGCCCAACGGCGCTGCAGCGGAGGGAACAGCGGGGGCGATGATGGGGGAAATGAGTGAGCACCAGGCCATAGAATCGGCGGCTCATTACTTGTTTAAACCTAGACATGATTCAGTGGAGTTAATAGGTGGGCCCATGCTGGGGGGAAATGATCAAGCAATGGGCTCAGAGAATGAATGGAGTACTAGACGGCCGGGCCCATAGATGATGCAGCAGAGAGACCTAGGGGGCCCAGCGGGCCTTTAGCAGAGAACAAGTGAGCCCAGGGGGGGTTGCCACTGGTCGTCAGTGGAGAAACAGTGGGGGACATCAGCTGTGAAATGGTGGGGACTTCATATAGGCCAATAGTTGGGGACAAGTAGGCGGCGGGGCTAGGTGCAGCTATAGACAGAACAAATGGCCCCATGTTGGGTGAAACTAAGTAATCAGTATGCCCAGTTGATTGGTTGTGGATGATTTAGCTTGGCCCAGTCAGAGATTAAGTGGAGAAAGTAGCTGTGACTTCCATGGTACAAACAGCCGGCACTGTCAGTGGAAAAAAGGAAGCCGGCGGGAGCACCGGAGTTATGTCCTCCAGCAGAACTTGTCCAATGAGCGAAGTAGCAGGCTTCAATGCATCCAGCTTTATATATCATGCCTGGATTTTGCACATTAACAAATGTCATATGTTATTGTGGTCCTTCAAACTCAGAGGCAATCGGAGGCGGCGTGGATCGGGTCATCTAAGCGGGACATGGAGGATGTCGGAGAGCTGCTGCTGACAGTATATCCTGACAGCCCCGAGATTCCACTGTACTCATATCGACCACTCATGGCCGACACGATTCCTCTGAATTGGCTGCTACATCTAGCAGATAATATGGCGACATACATCGCCCAGCGGTTCCGGGAATGCATACACACCGAGGATCAGGAGCCAATCACCCCAAATGTCAATATACTGGTCAAACTAGCAGCCGACGCAGATCGCATCGTTGACAGACTGTCACAGGCATATCGGAATCCAAGTAAGGATATTTCTGGCTGCTCGAATGATATTTATGCATGCTAGAAATCATTGATATCTCCGCCCATGCTCTAAAGAGGGCGTTGAAAGCCAATGATTATGGCAGGGATGAGAGGCGAGAGAAAGAACTGCAAGAAAGGTTTCCACTTGGGGAGTCGGAGAGATTAGACCATCCTACAGTTATTTTGGACAATGAGGGCAAGATTTTGGTATGGTATCTCCCTGGTGTGTTGGATTCCGAGAGGCAGGTAAGGATGTGATCATATATATACTCAATCCCTATGACACTGTTTTCAACAGATGACAATCGTCAATGCCCTTTCTCCCCTGTCTTCAATGCTTAGTGTTTTAAAGTCCGGTCCGGTCCGGTTTTTAATCCGAATCCGGTGTAACTGGACTGTAACCGGTCCTATAGGAAGCCTAGAATCATAAAGACCAGACTAAAACCGATCCGAACCAGTCCTAAACGGTCCTATCCGGTTTTATGACCAGTCCTAACCGGTTTTTTGAACATTGGACATGGACACGTCCGGATCACACTTTTATGCCTCGGACTATACATACGGATTGTAGAACAGGGTTAGGGCTCTCTATCCGTCTCTTGGTCGAATGGAATGGCCAAGGAATGACTGAGATATCAGTACCTTCAGACTGCATGTCATATAGATCTAGGTAGATTTCATCAATTTCTAGTGGATGTACATCACAATCCTATGTTTCACTCTGGTGGGGGGATATATACTATACAATTAGGGCTATCCACCCATCCAGAAATCGAACAATCCGATGAAGATATGCCTGAGATTCAACCATTTCAATGTCTGACTGATGGAAATCCATGAATATAGTCAATATAGGTGAAATAAATTCAGAAAAATCAGGAAAAATCAGGGAAAATTAGGGAAAGTACTACAGGATAGGGGGTGGCTGAAGGACCGATTATGGACCGGTTATAACCGGTTTTTTGCAGTCTTTGATTTTTTGAAAAATCAAAAGACCAAGACCAAACAAGACTGAATTATCAGTCTTGTTTGGTCTTGGTCCAGTCCAGTCCTGGTCTTGTTGCAGTCTTAGGACTGGACCTTCAAACACTATCAACGCTACAGCGAGATGGGCAGGCCCGCTCTGGAGGCTGGCGGGGACAGCCAGAGCTGTTCTACTATGGCGCCGATGTGGTCGGAGGCATGCTCAACATGTTGCCGGCATGGTACCAACAAGGTCGGGGTACCCATGGCGATCCACCGGAAGTGTTGTCCACTTTAAAGGCAAAGAATTCAGGAGATGGTGGGCGGGAATAGTTGACACTTATTGGAGAAACCAACGCGCTAATCGCCGGTGTGATGGTGGTCATGCATCCGGACCTCTTCCGGGCCGGGAGGGAGGCAATGATCGCTCTCAGCAGGCAGTCAACACAAAAGGGATTTGAAGAAATGGGGGAGGTACTACGAGATTGGGGTACCATATTCAGCTCCGTCAGTGTTATGGTCAACCGGGAGACACCATATCACCGCGACCACAATTCTCCCACTGATGGCTTTGACCTCTTGGCTACCATGGGCCCCTCTAAGGGCGGTGAAATGTCGATCCCCACTCTGGCACAAAGCTTTCAGTACAATCCCAGTACAATCATGACATTCTCTGGATTCCTGTTAAGACATGGAGTGGCTCAGGTGGATGGGGGATGGGTATGTATGGCCTATTATATGAGGGACAAAGTGCTACAATGGGCTGGGGTACCTAGGCCGGAGTTTATGCACTTTCAACTGCTGGACAGGGTGGGGCAGGTGATAAAATCTCCAAGGATTTACAAAGTGCCGGCACAAGCAGGCGAGAGTAGCACAATGTCAATGTAACTAAAGAAGTTCAAAGCCAAAGGTTTTTTCCATTAGAGTCATGCGATCCGCGACCACTGCCCTTTGTAACTTCAACTGCTCCAACTCCTTCTTTTTCTCCTCAATCTGATCCGCGATAGATTTCCGTTGGATGTTGATAAGTTCAAGTGGAGTAAAGGCAACCCAATCTTTCATGGGGTTATTGACCTTTCAGAAATGAGTCACCAGAGTGTAAACAACATGGGCACCTTACCTGGCACATGCAGCGAGATATCTCTATGACATCCTGGAGTGGTTGGCAGGCATATTCCGGAGTCAGCAGCTCTCTCCCTGATGTCCACCAAACATCCTCCATGTCCTGTACCTTGAATGCGTTATCTGAATCGTCAGCGGAGACTTGAATGGCGGAGAGTGCCTCCGGCAGTGTGGCGTCAGGAAGTGAATCTTGCAGCACAGCGGTACAGACCCTTTCCGCCACAAGCGGCAGCTGCATAAAAAGTTTGTGCACTGTCCCAGCAAAGAAGATTCTGTTGATCAATTGCTGAGGTGAGTTAGCAGCCATTCCGCACGATCAGGCCACTTCATGCATACCACTTCATGCCTTAAATATCCACAAGCGTGATCATTGGGCATTCCAGGACCAGCATTGATGGCTCGAACAGCGAGCTTCAGCCTGCATCCACAATACTGGAGAGCCAGCGCTAGGTCTTCATAAACTTCAGAGCGATCGTAAGTAAATTGAGAGGCCATAAGAGTCGGATGTGGTGAAAGACAAGGATCAACTTTTTATAGTTCTAGGTACAAACTCCGACTGAAACAAAAGAACTTCTATAATGCCTTCAGGGTCCAACCCGCCGCTCCACTCTGCCGGGGTTTAAAATCATAGTGTGCTCAAACTCCTTATGCGAGTGAGGCAACTGACTGCATCCTCCACAAATCTTGAGTAGAGGGTAGCTTGACGTCTGTAATATACTGCAGCACCCAGAAGCCCTGATTCTAGGGCCAACTTTGTTAGATTTGTCAGCGCCGCAGATCTATATGTGAAGTATTCCTTGGTCCACAAACATTCGGAGCGGAGCAATTCCACCTCCTCCACGCAACGGTCCCTCCGTGCTTTGGTCCGAAGCCAATGAACCCAGTAAACTTACATGGACATTGATCAGAACAAATAACAAAACATAAACACAATAGACCCACACTCCGACATCCAGTGATCTACTCTGGTGTCCCCAGGAATGTCCATCGACCAGAACCATGCAAGATTTGAGTTCCGCTGCCCCCTTGAGTTTGGGTCGGCGATTGCCGAAGAAGCCTTTAAATCTCCAGGAGTTAATGGCTTATATCTGGATAGTTGATTGGGTTCCGCTCCGAGTGTAACCATTTGCTGCCGTGCACGGTGATATATAGCGGCGTAACGGGACACAATTTTTTGCACGGTAGACACCTTTGCCCAAGCCCTTGTAGTGGTTGCCTGACTTTTCGAATGGCGAACCTCTGTGCGGAATAGCATGGCCTTGTCTATGAGGGCTACCCTGAGCTCATGTAGAGCATCGTTTGCTTGTCCTATCCTGAGTTGAAGCTCTTGCGCTGCAAGTTCTTCGAGGCTTTTGGAGTGCCACCTCTGTGCCCCGAGCACAGATGGGAGTGGCAGCGATAAATCTTCCGCATAGCCCTCCACAATAGAACTACCTCCGTTGAGACCAGAGGTGCCATCTTCATCACCCCCATCATTTATATCCTCATCGCTCCACACCGTGTACTCTGGATATTCTTCTCCTGCATCATCTACATCACCGGCGTTCCCAATGAATGCATTGGCTTCAGCATGGAACTTGGAGATGTGAGATTGAATTTGATCTCTCTTGCGAGCAATGGGAAGTTGCTGAGCCTCCGTTGGGTGTGGGCCCAGCTGCCTCAGCTGCAATCTCAGTGTGATCTGAGCCTCCTCTATCCTCAGCCCTTCGGCAATCCAACTGATGGAGCCATGAACCCGGCGCTCCTGTCCCAACTGCTTGGCAAGCAAATCAAGCTCCACATTTTTCATGGTAGGTGCTGGGTCAGTTTGTCTGAGGCGGCGGTATCTTTGGTGAACTATCTGCACTTACCACGGTCCATTTTGATGTCATAGATATCCATCGCTTTAGGATCTCTTTTTCTCCGAGTTGCGGCATATTCCTCCGCCTTCTGCCACCTACTCCGCTCATTCTGAGGAACACCGGCGTCTAGTTGTTCAAAGTTGGCGGTCGCCTCTACAAGCATTTTCTGAGCTGAAGTAAACTTTCTTTCTATTGAGCGGGCTGTTTGAAGATCATTAGTAATTGTATCACATCAATGATAGGACTCACTCATGCGGATCATCTTGAGGAAATTGGAGTCATTCATCTGGTAATCTAGGAGCTCCTGCCGATGCACCGCAGACATCCCACACGCCGAGGGGGATATCACGTTCAGCGAGGACCAGAGTGTTTCCATTATCTTCCCATCAACACGGCCAGCGCCGAGTATAAAGTTCGGTCCATATCGAGCAACACATTCATGCCGATGACCATGGATATGCCATGCGCCGATCCTCGGGACAATCTCAATATTCTCTGGAACAGCGGGGCCATGGTCCCGGAGCCGTCTTCCAAGATGCTTACTGTATTGACAATTGACATCATAAAATGTGATGACTCTTCGTATTCCATTCAAGTTATGTCGGAGGGTATGAGCAAGAGCATAGTCCATATTTACCTGCCTGCACCGCCTATGAGATCACTACTCGCTTTGGGTGCGGAGACCTACCATTCGCCCTTTCGAAAATCCACCATTGAGTGAGGATAGAAACATCCATGTCGAGCGCATGCACAACCGCCAATGCCGGTTGCATCCAGTTTAGCACACGTGGCATTCGCCCTGTTGACTGCCCGATGATTGCTACAGTCAGACCGCTTGAGATAGATTCACTGAATGTTAGCCTGAGCAACCGACGGTTGGGACATGTACCTCCGGTGGATAGTTTGTAGTAGATATAAATTCCTTGTATAGCGGTCTAGTCACCATGAATGCCAACCCATCCATCAAAGAGACGTTGTCTTGCGATCTGCCATGCATGTGCTCCGCCTTGAAATTGCCATCCATGACAACACTCCGGGTGTACTTCCAGTCCGAGAGATCTAGTTCAGATGTAATCGGGATATTGACTCCAGGTTGAGGACAAGCCGGACAAAATAATGCAAGTTCACCTTGACTGGAGGACGCATCTCTGACTCCATATCCTCTCCACTTCAAAGTCTTCATTAGCCTCCATTGGCGGGCGACTCGCATAAGCTCCCTATATCTATCCTGCAGGGAAGGAGCCAGGTTAACATGAACGAAGCGGATGTCCTGATCACCAACCGGCACTAGGTGGGGAAATGCATTAGAAGTAATACGGTGGAGCTTGCTGAAATAGTTCATTGTGGAGGTTCCACATTCTACATTGTCCCAGAGGAAGTCATCCAAAACTCGGAAGATAAAGACTGTCCAGGGGTCTTTGGTGCTCGCTGGAAGCAACTGAGCCTGAAGCAATTGAAAATGCTCCGGAGCAGCGACGGAACACCCGTAGTAATTGACATTCCAGAAGTGGAGTCCGGTGATGTCTACTACAGTCAGATAGCATTGGCCTTCCGGCACCCTTAGATGTGCGGGCTTGTCACAGGAGTCTACATCCTCCCATGGATCATCTTCCTGAGGCAGGTCTGTTGGATGTCCATTGGGACATGGGAGTCCTCCATGGCCAAAATAAATCTCCAGTCCGGCCTGAAATCCATTGGCAATTTAACATTACCACAGAATCAGGGGGCTCACCAATCTAAGGGAGGAATCATCAAAGAAATCACCTACCCATTGTTGGACTCTATGCAGGGGATGTTTGCCATGTTGTTCCCGGCAGCAGGATGTGCAAAATAGGGGCTGAGCAAAACAATTGTTACACCTATATACTCCTTCCCTCTTACATCCAGGAGTGGTGCAATTCCTATTTAGAGGCGGAGCCTCCATCCCCAGAAGACATGCAAGATACTGGTCTCTGAATGGAAGCCAGTCCCGGAGAAAGTCATTTTGACTCTGGACAATTCGGAGTTATCAATACCATCTATATGAACACACCGGAAGAAAAACCTTCCGCTTAGGATCCTGGCCATCTGGGAGGACCGGAATATCCTCATGTAACTCATAGCTGGGTTCATCACTATAGAGCTGTTTCTGCCCTGCAGAGTTTGATTTCAAGGGGGCCTGGGAGACCCTAGCATTTGTTCGAGGCATCTTTGGTGGAGAGAATTTCAGTAGTCTGGTTTTTGTTCCTCTTGTAGTTTCAACGGTTTTATACTGTATCATCTTCACAGGGATGGAATGAGCCACCTTTATCACCTTTGACTTCACCATCTCTGCTGTACTTCAGTAGGGAATTAGAGATGGTACAGCTGATACGACCATCTCCATCAGTTCACTCCTGCAAGGACAGGAACATTTGCAAATTCGGTAAGTGTCATTGATGCCACTAAAATGCAGTCTCCTGACAGCCAATACCTGTGCTACGCCACCATCAGCAGAGCCTCCCTCACGCGATACATGATCTGAAGCATAGCAAATATAGTTGTTGGCAGATCTGAAGACTTAGTTGCAAAGATTGAAGTAATATGGACTAACTATACTTGCAGCGCAGCATTGGTGGAGTATCATGGACACACTGAGGAACTTGTAGTTGAATCATATTATGCCGGCATGACATACCTCCGACCCTTGATGGAGTTGAGTAGGCTGAGTTGGTGAACTCTAGAAGGAAAACCAACTATCTCATCCCATAAGCCCCTCCACCATTAATCTTTAGTCTTTCCCTCTCCACAATGGCTGACTTCACCATCGATGAGCTCCGGATTCTCCAAGAACATAGGCAGTCTTGGAAGAAAGCCAAAGGGAAACACAATAAGTCACAAGTGTATAAGGAATTAATCTGGGCAGCATACAAACTGCCAGAGACTAAGGCCCTGAACAAGCAAACCTGGACTCAGCAGAAGAAGGTAAGTGAGGGAATGGGATTTCACCTGTTGCTAATAATTATTGTAGAAGTACTTGGAGTGGCTCTGCAAATTTGCCAGGGCAAGGAAGGAGAAAGTCTTGCTAAAATATGGTAAAACATGGACCGCAAAGAGGGTAATTGGACACAAGTACAAGGAGGAGATTAGACTGCTGGCGAAAGCGGAGTGGAATGCTGCCACTGGCTCCAAGGCCTTCCTCGAGCACTATCAGAAGGCTGTGACTACAGTGATGAACCGGAGGTCCGAGGAGGAGCATGAGGAAGCAGAGTCACTGGCAAAAGAGTAGAATACTCATATGCTTCCGGATGAACTCCGTTACAAGTGAGTTCCTATGTTGCGCCGGCGGAGAGTACTCAATCTCGGCAGAAATGGCAATACCTTGGGTTGGAAATATGCCCGCCAGTTTGCGGAGCAAATGTGGAAGCAATGCAGTACCAGGGTCATCATCCTGGCAGCCTGGAAGAATGAAAAACCGGGGGTGTGTTGTGTCAAGTAAGCACATGAGTGTTCTGCAAGAAAAAAGACTGACTGGTGTTAGGCATGACTTTAATGACTCTATGGATGGGATAGAATTCAAAGGTTTGAAAGACGGAGGAATGGATCCAATTTTGAACGCTTGGGTGAAGTACTCAAAAATCGCGTTCAAAACCAGAGAGGACTCCGATGATGGTTCAGAGGATGGGGACCCAAGGCCCTCCCATGCAAAGAGGATCCACCACCACACCACTGTCAGCCATGTGAAGGATGGAATTCCTTATCTTCCAGACTATCGAGAAGTAGGGCTTGATGGAGCAAAGGCACTGGTCAGGGAGTTCATCACTGGTCACTATAGTGAGTGTACTGAAGGGTGAAAGAGCGCCGCTAACATTTCCGCAGGGATTGCCTGTGGAAAGAAGAAGACTGTGGTACCTTGGGCTAAGATCAATACAAGTCCGGAGGAGCTGTTTGATGGTGAATATGTACCACAAGATATTAAGCTCAAAGATCCTTCTAAACTCAAGAAACAAGAGGTCGAGCAGCTCCTGGATTTCTGGAAGGAGTGGGGGGATCGGGGTGAGAATGCACTTTTTGAATTCCATCATTGGATCAACTCCAGAGGTGAATTGATGGAACCCGTTGGCAAGGCTCCGGATGAGGAAGGTGACAGTGATAGCTCCGGTGACGAGGCGGCGATAGAGGAGAAAGATATTGATGAAAGACAGATAGCGGTGCAACCTAAGAGATGAACCTCCGCAAGACCAAAGCAGGCGATGGTGTCTGAGTTGTCTTACCCCCGCATAGAGTCAGAGGATGATAACTCTGGTGATGAGTATCAGGCAATGGAAATTGTGAGTGATTTGCAATTTCATTGTGAGTGGTGCTGAAGGCTCCGGGGACAACAGGAAGATGCTCCGGTGGTGGCGGAGAAAGCAAGCACCACTAATAAATCTTAGAAGCAGTTGAAGATGTCTCCATCGGCGGCGGAGAAACACCGCACTGCCGCAAAGTCAAAGAAGCAGAGGATGTCTGATCTTGGAGGGAATCCATCGGAGGAAAGGAACACGGAATCATCCAAGGACCATAGGACCAGCTCCCCCATGGTCCCACCATCTACTGTTAGGAGGTCAGGTCGGGATAGGCACCGTCCCAAGGCCACTGATGATGATGTGCCAGGACGGAGTCCTGCAAAGATCTCTAAGACATTCAAGGCTTCCCGGCAACACTAAAGACTTCCTGGAACTACTCAATACCTTGTCATAAGGAGTAGACTACGGCCTGCCAATGTTACATAGTGATGTCCTTCCACCAATATACATGAACTTATGAGTATATTCAAGGCCCCACTTCCACCGTTTGAGTTCCGTCCATGTGTCTGCTGCCTCCGCCACCTGTACCACTTCCACCGCCTCTACCGCCCTCTATCTCCTACTCACCCCTTGAGTTCCTGCCTCATTTCCAAGGGCAGTGTTTGACAATCCAGTGCTTGACAAATTCCGCGCGATTTGATTCAAACGATCCAACTGATGAGTCAGCACCTGAATCTCGCCTTCCAGCTCTTGTGCCCTATACTCCACCTCCATTAGGCATGTTCCATATGCCCGGTACGCGGTGCGGAGGTATTCATTGGCGTCATGGAGATGTTTGAGAGGATCATTGTCTGTCCGGCGCATCTCCTCCGCTGTTGCGGCGGCATCACGTCGTGCCTTTACATCTGCAAACTGTTAAATCACCCAGGATATGAATTATGCACCACTTACAGTTATCCCAACCAAGCACAATTCCCCTCACAAAGTTGTATTCAAGTTTGGGTGGGCCGTCAAATCCTTCTCTTGCGGCCGCAAGAGGAAGATGATATAGCGGGTGGTAAACGGAGAGCAGCGGGCCATTTTCTGGGATTGCGGGGGCGGCAGAACTAGAGTGATGCGGAGACAGGGGAGGGAACTGGGCAGTTGGAGGTGGTGGTGGTACGGAAGGGAACTGGGACACTGACGGTGATGAGGCGTCGGTTAGGGGGGCTGACGGTACTCTAGGAATCTCTAGATCAAGGGCAAAGTCATTAGGTGGGGTGGGAACTTGAGGAATGTTGGCATTACGTGAGAGGTCCGGATGTGGAGCGGAAACTGATGAGGGTTCCCCAAACATCGACAGCGGCGGCGAAGATAATCGCAGGTCAGGGTGTGGCGAGAAGAGCGCTGATGGCGCGGGGGAACGATGATGGAAGGAGGGTGAGGGTAAAGGGGACATGTCGATCTCCAGCGAAAAGTCAGGAGGCGGAGTAGGTTCATCAGAGCTTTCGCTAGAGTCCATCGATGACGATAGCTCGAAGTCTGGGGGTGGTGGTGGGTCAACATCCATTGACTCTGGAGATTGGCTGTTGAAAAGTTCATGTGCAGCCCTCACTCGTCATGCCTCCGGGCTTGGGCTATCAAACAGCTCATGCGCCATTCACTTTCTTGTGGCTTGGCCACGTGCAGCATCATTGACACTTGATGCGATTGATGAGGATGAGGGGTAGCCGACAAACTTCACCTTTCTTGAAGCACATGATCTGGGCTTTTTCTCGACAGCGGCGCGCATGGTGATAGATGATGATGGGGAGGTTGAGAGGAGCTGCAACCAGTGGTGTTGTGATTGCAAAATGGACAACAAACACCGCCAAAGTCCATGTTACATAATGTTTGGACAATGTTGAGCGGAGTTTCAAGGATTATTCCACTCTGATTAACGTTCACTATCATCACTACAGCATCACAAAACATCACCTCCCCTTTCTCCCAATTCACCCACTCAACAATGTCTACCACCACGCAAGAGTCCGCCAACATCATCATCAACCAGGAGACAGTCGCGATCCAAAACTCCTTGGCCAGGTTACCGCAACGTAGTGGCACCGTTTGGGGTAATATTTTCAAAGAGATTTATACATCAGTGGTGCGTGCAGAACTTTTCACATCCTTCTCCATACTTACCGTTTTAAAGCGAAAGATTTCCAAGGTCGTCCAGCTGGGCGTTGCTCTGCCTCCGGTCGTTATTGCCACCGCTATGGAGTTCTCTGACGCTCAAGTAGTGAACGAGAATGTGAGGTGTGGCAAGTGGCCAAAATGGTCTCGTCTTACCAATCCCACGGACGACATCCACACTCACCCGTGGTACACATTCGTTAGGGACCCTGAGGTTCCAAGCGAGTTCAACGTGGACGAGGAATTGGCCACTGACACCCCGGCGGCATCAGAGAAGAAGGATAAGGGCAAGGGAAAAGCCAGGAAGGTCGATGAGGACCCTGAAAAAATGGCCATGGACTCCTTGGAGGACTTTGTGACCAAGATGGACGTCGATGAGGCAGGGCCCAGCAATCCTCCAAAGTGGTGTTCTCTCAGTTGCCGCCATTCCTTTAAGAGCACTGAACTTGTTCCCTTGGACTTTGATGAGGAGCCTGGTGAGCTTGGAGAGGAAGAGCGAGGTCGCAAGGCTAGAAGACACCCACTGTCCCCACCACCCCCAAAGGCAAAGCGATTGAGAACCCAGAGTCGTCGTCCCCCCCGACTCCTGACCTTTCTGAAGGGGACACTCAGTTGGGGCCGTGCGACCGATGCAAGACCAAGGGAGTGGAATGTGTCCTGGAAACCAAGCATGGGGTATGCAAAACGTGTAAAAGGCTGCACTACAAGTGTAGCCTCTGCGTCATTGTACCCACTGAAGCATCCCACCTTCGCCCAACATCTAGAGCAAGATCTCGCGCTCCCTCTCATCCTCGCCAGCCTGCCACTGCCCTAACATCTAAGCGCAAACGGATGCGTTCCATCACACCACCAGCACCATCAAAGCACCTTCCTTGCATAAAGGCCGAGTATTCTCGTAGCCCCAGCCGCCTTCTCCACCCTCCACCATCGACATTCCGCCCCGCCAGAATTAAGGAGCGCCTGAAGAAGAAGAACCCTGTCGAGCACTCCTCGAGCAAGGTGATGGCTGGCCCAAGTGCACCCACCAAAACAGAATGTAAGCCCACATTTCGTCTCCGATATAATCGATCTGACTATCCATCAAGTTTGGGTTGAGCTTCCTACACCTGGGAGCAAGGACGGAAGCCCTGTAACCCCCACTCCCGCTGCCCCGCCACTTGCCCCCATCACCCAGACATCCAATCCAGATGGCACAGACCTCCATCAGCAGATGGCAGTGCTAATGGCAAGATTGGACGCCATGCAACAGGTGCTCGATGACCTCCGCATCACCGTAGACAGCAATGGCCGATCTCAAGAATCGCTGCAGCGGCGTATTGTCGGGTCCCAAACCGTTCAAAGCGTGCCAACGGTTGGCCCTTGTGCCACCTCATCGCCATCACTCCCGGACCTCACTGGAAGATCGCCAGTTGTAGCAGCCATATCACCGCCGCTTCAAGCCCAAATTGGTGTTCCATTCACAGCATCCCCATCACCTGGTGTTGAAGAACCGACAAGGGATGGTTCAACGGTGAACGCAACAACCCCACCATTTCCAGAATCTAGTGAGACTTCGAAAACGGAAGATCCTGGCGGAGCCTCATCACCGCCACATGAGGAAGCCGCCGCCGCCGCCACTTCTGTAGTGACAGCACTCCCATCCCCACTCCCCCACTCCATCAGGACCTCGCCGGTGTCTCGGGATACCCAGTCTCCCCCATCCCACTTAGCATTGCCTCTGATCGCCATTCCGGCCTCGATTAGTTCAGCTGACCATCCTTTGACACCTGGCCATGAGGGAGCTTCAAGCCCAGCAGGAATGTTACCGGGGCTGATCGACTATAGAACGCCGCTGGCAGAAGAATCATCAAGCTCAAGTGAAGTATCCAAGACGGTGGAGACGATACAACCAGCGGCCACAGGTGGCAGTGAAGATGGAGAGGCAATGGATGTTGGGGAATAAGGATCATAGAACCACCATGTATTTCATATACAATATCCAATATTACTATGTTGATGTCTCAGCGCCCAACTGTTTCACCCACCGCTCGCTCCGCTGAAGCGTGACCGGACCTGTATGTCCTCCAATTTCCTGGGCCCATCCCTCTATGGTCCCCGCCGTTACCCACCTGGATCAATCCTGGGCCTTGCTGTGTAGCACGTCATCGATATCCTGGGCCCATCGCTAATTTATTTCCTCCCCCCTGGGCCCCGCTGTTCAATCCGCTTCCCCGCTGCTGGGCCCCGGGGTAGAGATTCCTTTCCTGGGCCGACCGATCATTTAATTCCCCTCTCGCTGGGGCCCCCCGTTTTCCCGCTGAATCATTGCTGGGCCCACCCCTGACTCATTTCCCCACACTGTGGGCCCCGTCGTTGGTCCTGCTGCATCATTCCTGGGCCTTGCTCTATAGTCCATCCTGCTTGGGCCCACCGCTGACTCATTGCTCCCTCTTTGGGCCCCAACATTTTCCCCGCGGACTCATTGTTGGGCCCAGCGGTGTAGTACACCATCCATTTACTGGGCCCACCGCTCGCTTAATCCCCTCTCCCATAGGACCCGCCATTGACTCCACTGCACCGCCGGTCCGCCCCGCCTTGTACTAGTACATCTCTTTCCTGGGTGTACCACTCATTTATTCACCCTACCCTGGGCCCCCCGTTCTCTCCATGGAATCATTCCTGGGCCCAGCGCTGTATTACTGGATTAATTTCCTGGGCCCAATGCTCACTTAATGCCCCCGCCCTGGGCCCTGCCGTTCTCTCTGCTGAAATATCCCTGGGCCCAGCCGTTCACTCCGCTGCACCTCCGCTGGGCCCCGCCTTGCAATAGATTGCTTCCCTGGGCCCACCTCATATTCTGCTGAATCATTCCTGGGCCCAGCGCTGTAGTACTCCATCCATTTCCTAGGCCCACTGCTCACTTAATTCCCCACTCCCGGGCCCCACCGTTCACTCCGCTGCACCTCCGCTAAGCCCCGCCTTGTAGTAGATTCCTTCCCTGGGCCCACCTTATTTTTGATTCACCTCTCGCTGGGCCCCCCCACCTTTCCCGCTGAATAATTCCCGGGCCCAGCTCTGTAGTACATCACCAATTTCCTGGGCCCACTGCTCACTTATTTCCCTACTCCCTGGGCCCCGCCTTGTAATAGATTCATTCCCTGGACCCACCGCTCACTTATTTCCCCACACCCTGGGCCCGGCTGCTTTCCTCACTGAATCAGTCCTGGGCCCAGCGCTGTAGTACTTGATCACTTTCCTGGGCCCACTGTTCACTTATTTCCCCACATCCTGGGCCTCCCCGTTCTCTCTGCTGAATCATTCTTCAGCCCAGCATTGTACGCCGTGTTTGCCCTGGCCCCCCCCCTCACTTCATCTTCCCCTTGGGTTGGCCCCGCCGTTCTTTCTGCTGAATCACTACTTGGCCGACTGATATGGTATGCTGGTGAATCTCTGGGCCCACGCAATACCTAGGGTGTACCATCCCTGGGCCCACTGCAGTATTTTGCTGCTGAATCCCCGGGCCCATCTGGTTCCGCTGTATTGTTGTTGGGCCGGCTTGTATATTCTTTCTATGCTCGCAGCTAGTATATTGTTATTATTTGCTATTGAATTATGCTACTACTTATTCCTAGTTGGGCCCATTCGTGTCTGATACCCCACAGCCTACCTGCCGGGCCCACCCGTTGAACACAGTGTCTACTGCACTGGGCCCAACCTCCGCTGGTAGTATGCATCGGCCTTTTTGCAACCCTCAGCTGGCCGTGAAGTACGAGGTCAGGGGCTGAATGGGCTCTAAAGCAGAGGGTACAGGCATTGATGTAGTTACATGTAGCCACAGGTACTGGTACCTGAATGTCATCCTCACCATGCAGTCCTCATCGTGTCCTCCCCTGTCCCATCGCATCCCCCTCGTCGTGTTGTGGCTGTCATGTCATCCTTGTCACGGCGTCCTCATCGCATCGTGGTCGGTCATTTGTGACCTCCTGTCGCATCACCCTTGTTGCGTCGTGGTTGCAGTGTCCTTGTTCGTGCTCGTCGTTATCATGTCCCCACCCCTCGCGCTGGGCCATTGGATGACACATTGTTGTTGTTGTGGTTGGGTTAGGGCTGTTACGAACGGTACTCTTATCTTATCTTATCTTCATTTCATTTTATCTTTTGATCTTATCTTTCATTAGTAACTCATGATGACTCATTCTTGAGTCACATCGAGTCACCATGACGCGTGCATAGCCATGAGGCATGACACAGTCAGTTGAGTCATTCACTGTCACAGCCTTCTATTCTTATCCGTGCTGTGCCGAGTAACTATTCTTCCTATCATGATAACGGACCTTACCCGTACCCTCGACCCTTGACTCCTCGGAGTCCGTTCCATCGGATCTCAAGAAGCGCACAGCCTGGCACGGCCTTCAAGGCACTGATGCTGCGGTTGCTGTGGATACCAGTGCAAACCTGTGTCACACAGCCATGATGACTCGTCCCTAGTCATAGTGACTCGTCAGGATATAGGGTTACCTTATTTATGATACGATCAGTCAGATCTAGTACAAACAGATGTACATAGTTGAGTAGTATATAAAGGCCCAAGAGCCGACCAGAGAACTTCAGTCAAGTTCTCTTGGATTATCCCCTCGAAACTTGTCCCACTTTCCTCTCTCTCT
>JBBPQH010000357.1:0-18941 GCA_038092475.1 Boletus tomentosulus | reverse complement strand
GCCTACCGGGACCGAAAGTCAAGAAATGGACGTCTGTCAAACTCTACCGGCACGGCACCAAGAAAGGCGATGAAGAGCGCGATATTCCTAGAAAATCATGTCATATCGCACACTGCCCGTCGAGCGCTCAGAGCAAAAGTCTGTGCAGGTCTGAGAATAGGCATGGTTCTTATTGTCTGGCAAGTATCTCGTTATGGTGCCATCCCGAGCGCCATCCTACGCAACAGTGGCACTTGCAGTAGTACCGTCCCGTCGGGTGCGCACCCTTTTTTCCCAGTTACTCCACCTACAAAGTTGATAGGAGTACCTCTTTGAGCTTTCCTTTTGCAGCCCAGCTCCAAGACGGCCTACCGACGAAGGCAGACGTCTATTCGGTTCCGAATCGACGCTCAAGACGCTTTGCAAACTCTTTCCGTCTGTACGCAAATCGATCCCTATTTCCATCTAATTAGACTTTTTGTGCACAAGCGTGCGCGCGCATATCGGCGCAGTTCTCCCGCTATCCCATACGTACAGCCTTTCGGCATCGCGCCCTGTGCGGCTGCGGCGCTGTCTGGCCATGAATACACGTGTCACATCGACCGACGGGTACACATTTGCATCCGGACCTCGTCCGGCCCCAAGGTTGGCGCTCCGATGATGTGGACCCGGACCGGGAAATGGACACTGTCATGTGCCCGCCCCCGCCCCGACCTCCCGACATGCTCCAAATCTAACAACGTATAACCCCCGCGGACAAAGTACCCAGATTCGGTACAGGGTCCACACACAGCCCAGTCCCTAATGGGGAGGGGGAAGATCTTTGAATGAGGGGTACCGGTTCCCTATCAAACACCGGACGATCCGTAAAAAAGTTTTGGGGCTGGGAATAACACGTACCCGAGTGATGACTTGGCTTGCAAGAGACAAAGTTTGGAGACGAATATCTGTCATGTCGTCAAAAACATACCTATCAATTTGTTTAGTTTGAAATGTAGACCGCCACTGAACGCTATGTTGCGTACGATGCGGAGTAGACATGCTATACCGTTCCCCAACTGTGCGCTCGACCTTTGGGGTTGGATTGGAGCCCCGAACTGCGCATAGGAGGGGGGGGTTTTCGAAGCAAGGCGCTAGGCGTTGCACTAAAACTCTGGTAATCCACTAATGTACTTAGCCAAGCGTCGGTGTCGAAAAATCCCGACTTTCCAAAGGGGGGGGGGTTATCTCTTGTCAGCTGTCTGCTTATCAGGCAAGGTGCTAATAGCCTCCAGACGTGCGATCACGGCCGAACCCTGCAAGTACGTCCGCAACACTATTCCGCATTAGGCACTTTGGGAGAGCCGAACTTTTAATTATGGGTCTTTGCTTGACGTTGGGGGTGCGAGCTTGTCAGTGAGAGACGCTCTGGCGATCATCATCGTGCAGGACGCGGGGGGGTGGCAAGTATCTGGACGACATCCGGTATTTTGGGTCTCCACCATCAAAAGACTTGGGACATATATGGCGCAGTACGACCGGTCGTCTGGGTACTTCATGACAAGGTTAATGAGGTGCGCAGCCTCACGGTCGATTTTCACGCGAGTCCCCCGACGGTATCGGAGGGAGAGCGCGCCTTGGTTGTCGTCCCATGAAATCAAGAAGAAGAGAAAAAAAGGCAAAACCACGTTAACGTGAGGAATATTACCCTCTTGCATCAAACATTGTCGGTCTGCAAGGTTTGGTCGTTATCGTAAGTAGATGACCAAACTGGCACTTGTCCAACTGCGCATCTAACAAGGGGTGTCACTGTCAACGGCAGGAACTGACTCAGCGTGTACGGAATCTGACCTGATTGCGCCCTAGAGGGCGTATGGTGACAAGGTTTAGACAAGTGCAACACTGGGTGCGCGGTTAGAGAGCGAACGCACCTCGTGGTTCAACGAATACCCGGGTGGGGATGACAGTATCAAGCAGGGCCGTAACCCCGCATGTGCAAGCGCAATCATCGCCGACCTCGGATTGATAACCAGAAGCGACCTCGTGATCAGTTGCGATTACAGGTCATCCCAGAAGGGCCCCTCGTGACTTGAAGCTGCGATAATGATTGAAACAGTTCTTACGAGCCCACAAGGGACATTTGATACGCGCTGCGGTACGACAGACTGAATAGTCCTTACGAGTACATCCAAGGGACATTGGATACGACCTCGTGACTGGCAGTCATCCAAGAAGGGACGCAGAGGGTCTATTGAAACAGTTCTTACGCGTACATCCAAGGCACCGAGGAAAATGGCACCGCCTTATCGCACCAACCACCGCTGCCGATAAGATATAAACATAGAATTCATCATAAACTGTCATCACCACAAAGACCTGCTTGTGGAACCAAACACGCTCGATACGGAAGCAGTTTCTTTTCTTCGTGATGTCTTTCTCCACACGTGTGATCACTTCTGATAACGTTCACGCTCGTGCAAGTGCATGATCAGAGAGCGCCTCGTACCGTATCATCCCCGGATGATCCGCACATCGACTCCATCATCTGCGTCTGTAAGCAACACCCGAGGCTGAACGCGGCGGCTGGTAACGGGGAACGGGACTCTGGTATGGACGCCCGCGAGGCTGCGACACGGTCGACGCTTGCGAGGGATATGGGTAGGGCTTATTGGGCAGCGGGGCCTGCGCGGGCGCCCAGTGGACATGTCTCGGGGGTGCACCGGGCGCTCTCATCGCGCCGCGAGGTGGCGGGAGTGGCGGGGCGTGCGGGCTGCCCATATGCTTCGATTGGCGTAGAGGGGGGAGGGCTAGGTCCCGCTTGTGGTTGGGGTGAAAGTGAAGATGGAGGCACTGCATGGGGTCTCGCTGAGCGGGATGAGGACGTGCAGGTGGACGCCCGACAGGCTTGCGCATAGGTGCCGCAGGACGAGGGACAAGGACAGGTGGGTGGTGCTGAGGTCGTCGAACTTGGGCACGAGCCTGTGGGATAGGCATAGCCCGCTTCCCGTGTGGACGGGCGATCATGACGGGCGGACGTTGGGGATATTGTCCACGAGCATCCCGGGGCTTTCTGAATCTGCTCAGCCAGTCGAAAGTCATGTCGATGGTAGTGACAATGGGAGGGGGAGAGAACGGTGTGGGGTGGTGGTTGGCTTCCTCACGAGGGACATTAAGAGCACCTGGGTGAATGATAAGGACGGTCACACTGCGCAGAAAAGCCAAACAAGGAGCTGCCGTCAACTTTCTTCTCTTGCGCTGCAGCGTCAGATAGAAGAACCATCCGACCAATCGCAAGCTGCGGTGTTTGCGAGTAATTCTCGAAGCTGTTTCATCATCGAGATGTTTCCGTATCCACGCCGGAGATGAGCACAGCGCGTGACCTAGGATAGCACGAGTCTCTATTTGAGACATGAGATGTATCATTTCATGCACCGAATCGGCAAATGACACCGATGTAGGCTAGGAAATACATTCGTACGCCGGCCGATGGATAGACAAAGAGACTACTTGCCCTGCTCTCCATGCCGCCTTTTGATTTCTGCAAAGCAACTTTACACACATGCACAGTAATTTACTGGGGAGGTGGTTGGAACCTGAAAGAAAAAAAAATTGTCACCGATGCAATTTATCGAGTTAAACCAATGTTTACCCAGGAGGTGGTGGTCCTCCGAAGCCCGGTGGCGGTGGGAAGGGAACACCAGGTGGGAAGCCTGGGGGCCTGAAACCAGGTGGAGGACCAGGCATACCAGGAGGAGGAAAAGGCACCGGTGGTCGTCCCATTGGAGGAACACCCACTATATGGGGATCAGGTATCAAAGGACAGCGCATTCAAAGAAACACGCACCAGGAGGCATCATTCCAATACCGCGACCGGCAGGCATACCACGGCCGGGACCGACAGGAAGCTGTACATTCAGCTCCGTGGAACGTTCAATCATGCAAATTCAAGATAAGCACGTACGGCATTCTTTTTATCCTCGTCTACGATGGGAGGTGGTCCTTCAACGCTCATGCTGACTACCGTTTCGCCACGCAAAATCACCAGTCCGAGCGTCCGTTTGATCTCTTGTTCAGGCGGGGTTTCAGTCTCACCGGGCTTTTTCTTGGGTCTAACGCGGCGAAACTCTTCACAGTCTGCAAGCACGAGGTTCATGTGCCTATCGAAGGCAAGCATCTGTCCGGTCAGCGCACGACCGTCGTTGATGGTGACCTTGAGCCTCCAATTGATGAGGCCGAGCATCTTTCCGCCTTTTGACTTTGGAGGGGGCTACATTCATTCAGAGATGTCAACAGAAATCATTTCCTCTGGAGATCCTTACCATGATGGGCGCGATTACTTGGAATATGGGACAAGCACAACAAACGATATGAACAAGATGGTCGCTGCACAAACACGCGCAAACACAGATGGTGGCGGTCCTCGTCCTCGGGCGTAGATAAATCACTGAAAAGGTATGTATGAACGGCGATTCGACGAGCGTCGCATCATCCATGCCTCTTGACACGCCGATAACCCGCCTATTAGGCATGTTACACCGCTCGTATTACACAGCCATATATGTGACGCCCCTCAGATGTAAAGCTCCCCATCGTCGCAGCGCCGATGGCGGGGGCGAGCGGGGGATTACTCGCCGCCGAGGTCAGCGCCAGCGGCGCCTTTGGATTCCTCGCCGCAGGTATCCTCGATCGCATCTCCGAGACACAGATCAACGACTGATCCTCGCGCAGGCTACACGAGCGCACAGAGCCTGATCGACGAGTTATCCCTCGCTCGTAACACACTCGGCTTGTCTCCCTCGGACCCCCTCCCCATCGGCGTGGGTTATCTCGGCTGGCAGTTGGACCAGCCCTCGGCTCAGCCGGAAGCCGTACTGTCGGCCGCCCTCGACAACCATGTTCGCGCCATCTGGCTCGCGTTTGGAAACAATCTCAAGCGGTGGATCCAATTTATCCGCAACTACGACGCCGAGCACAATCGCGTTCGCCAGACGAGCATATTTGTCCAGGTTCCCTCTGTCGAGGACGCCCTCATTGCCTCGAATGAATGGAAAGTGGACGTCCTTGTCGCCCAAGGTGTGATGCTCAGCCGTCGCGTTTTTTCTCATGCGAATTCTCTGCAGGGCACGAATCAGGGGGGCATGGATACGGCGCTGCGCCCCCACTCTTTACGCTCGTGTCCTCCATTCTCGCCGTGTTGCCCGAGGACGCACCGCCTCTCTTGGCAGCAGGTGGCGTGGTCAACGGTCGTCAAATAGCTTCTCTTCTCGTCCTCGGAGTGGCGGGTGTCGTGCTCGGAACGCGCTTTTTGATGACGCCAGAGAGCCTGTACAGCGATGCCCAGAAGAAGGCCCTCGTGATCGCCAAGTCCGACATGACAGTGCGAACGATGGCGTTTGATCGTGCAAGGGGCACCCTGGAGTGGCCAACAGGCGTGGACGGGAGGGGACTCCATAATAGCACGGTGAAAGACATCGAGAGTGGCGTTGACGTGGAGACTGTGCAAAGGAAACTTAGACAGGGTGTGCGCAGCGGTGACCCCGACCGAATGCTCGTATGGTCTGGCATGGGAGTAGGACTCATTTCGGAAATTAAAGGTGCCAGGGTTAGTTTTCTGTCCATGCCAATTGTCCATCGGCTCATCGTGTGCAGGAGGTCGTCCAGGAACTTCATGCCGATATTTTACAGCAGCTCAAGTTTGGTTCAGAGCTCGCGCGATAACGGACAACAATGTTTTCGAATTTGACTGATGGACAAGACGGATCCAATTTTGTATCACCATCACCATCATCATATCATCACCTGTCAGCATGTGTTCCCACCGTATCATGTCGCTCAATCACCGGTGGTGTTGACCGTGGAATTAGAAGCACTCGGTCGGAGTGCGAGTCATGAGGTCCTGTAAAATTAGTACTGGATGCTTATGAGCGGTAATGATTCATCTCGTTCTGGCTCGCCCCGAAAACGCATCAGCCCGATAGCCGAATGAATCGATAATTGTCCCGCAGGCAGTCTGAAATACATGGCGCTGACATTCTATTGCGACACGACCTCGAGGCCTCATCTTACAACAATCTAATGGACAATTTCCACAGTTAAATCTCCTTGGTTTATGGAGTCACCTAGTAACCAAAGTCACGCATCGAACTCCAATTGGAACAAACCTTGCGCACCTTCGTTGACAACAACACGTTTGATGTGACCAGAGACGGGAGCGGTGACAGCCGATTCCATCTAAAGATTTCAAGTCAGATGATGAATATGAGATCGTGTATGTCAACTCACCTTCATGGCACTCAGGACTGGAGCATAAAATGAGCGATGTCAAAATAAGTTTACTGAATGCATGGTTTGACTGACCGCAAAGAGGATCACCCTTCTTGATTTCCTGGCCCTCCTTGACCCTGACCTCAACGACTACGCCTGACATGGGTGCGCCCACTGAGCCAGGGTCAGAGGTTGCCTTCTCCCGCGAGATCGTCTCAACCGCGGAGTTCTTGTCCTCAACAGATACTGCGCGTACCTATGACACACCTCAGTAAAGTTCATGTAAATGTCATTTGTTTTTGGTATTACCTCCCCGTTGACTTCGAACCAAACATCGCGTTGGGCACGGCCTTCAACAACGGGTCCTATTGCCATCAGACGGATGATGATAGTCTTTCCTTTTTCAATGGAGACATGTATCTCCTCTCCAGTGTCTGGACGACCTAAAAAGTACCGTGTGGGAAGCACGCTGCGCACAACATATCCATATCAATCCACTCTCAATCACAGAGGGTTACACACCTTAGGTCCCCGTATTTCTCCAAGAATCCCTGATATTCTTCGAACACCTAGCGGAGTTAACACGAGTAATCCGCGCCAGGTAATGGGAACAAAAGGCACGACAAACCTTAGGATACATGACATATGAAGTCACGTCTACATCTGTGATGTGTTTTCCAAATTTGCTTCGCAGATCGGCCTTGATCTTTCTGAAATCCAAAGGTGCCAGAGTAGCACCGGGTCTACCGTCAATCCTTGGCTTATTCCTGATGACCTTGGTACGCAATGGCTCTGGGAAACCTCCAACGGGTTGCCCAAGGTAGCCTTGGAAGAACTCAACAACAGATGAAGGGAAGTCAAGTTGATCTGCACGGGCAAGCACATCCTCTTTGGTGAGAGAGTTTGATGTCATCCACTGTGCAAAGTCCCCGACCACCTTGGACGATGGCGTAACTTTAATAACATTACCACACTTAAAAAAGAATGAGGCATGGAACGTGATGACAGCATTTTCTACCCACAAGCTCATTGGCCTCAATATACTTTTTCTTGATTTCTGCGTGAGAGCGTGAGTACAGGGGAAATGTTTAGAAGGGTATAAATAATGACCTGTCCATTGTGTTCCGAGACCAAGTTGCGCAGCTTGGAACTGCACAGTCATTAAGCCAACGTCCAATGAAGTCACGAGGTTCGGATCCTACCATGAGATTGGTGTATTGTCCTCCTGGCATCTCATGATCGAAGACGCTCGAATCCGATGCACGGACATTAGCCTCAAAGCAGCCGTACAGCATGCGGACCTGACTCCAGTACGAGTTCAGTGCCTGGATATCAGCGTAGCGGATGCCGGTGCCCAATCTTGTTTGCTCAAGTGCCATACAGACCGCTCCCATCGATGGTTGCGAAGTTAACCCAGACATGCCTTGTCACACCAGTTAGTAAAACGATCGCGAACGATCTTGGGCACTCACTATCAATCGCAACATCAACGATATCAGCGCCTGCGGCTGCAGCCGCCAACATAGAGGCAGTCGCGATTCCAGCCGTGTCATGGGAATGGACGTGGATCGGAATGTCAGGATACTTCTCTCTAATGGCTCCAATAAGGCTGCCATGGACGTCAGTCAATTACACTGTGTATAGTAAACACCACCCACATTTTTGCTGCCTCCGGTTTCAGCAGACCAGCCATATCCTTTACACCAAGAATGTGGACGCCTTCTTTGACAAGTTTATCGATGAATTCCATATAGTACTCGAGGGTATACTTTGTTTCCCTAGGGCTAGCGACATCACCACTGTAGCAGACAACGGCTTCAACGACGCCTCCGGCTTTCTTGGCGGCATCAATACCAAGCCTCATCTAAACAAGAGTTAGCATCCTGGGACATCGAGTTCAATGCTTGGTCTTACATTCTCTGTGGAAGTCATGCTGGGTCAGCGGTCTGCCAACCCTCAGCACTGGACACGCACCAAAGTAGTTCAAGGAATCGAAAACTCGGAAGATGTCAAGCCCATTCTCTACGGCTTTCTTGGAGAAGTCATAGATGGCGTTGTCACTACAATGCAAATGAACAGATGTTACAAAAGGTTCTAAAAACTTACGGGTAACTGGTGTACCCAACACCATTGGCACCACGCACGAGTGCTTGGAATGGAATATTGGGCACCAACTTACGGAGAGTACGCTAAGGCCATGTGTTAGCGAGCAAATTGTCAATTCATGGGATCTCGACGTACCAACCGTTCCCAAGGATCCTCATACAGGAATCGCATGGCGACGTCAAACGTTGCACCACCCCACATCTCCAAGCTGAAAGCGTTTGCAAGAGCATAACTGGTTTCTTTCGCAATATTGACCATATCAATAGTTCGAAGACGGGTAGCAAGCAGAGACTGGTGAGCATCTCGCCATGTTGTGTCCATGATAAGGATGCCTGGGTACTCTCGTACGGCCTTGGCGAAGACCTCGGGCCCATGTTCAACAATGATGTTGCGCCAACCTAACTGGCACGGCCGTGTAGTATCAAGCGGTGGATCGTCTGGGTCTTCACGGTTCTCCAACGTAGGAATAGAAATTTCCTGCTTGAGACCTGGTTCTCCAGATTGACCCTTGATAGAGCTTCCATTGACGGCGAGATCTCCGAGATATGCAAGGACCTTCTGAGCACGGTTTTGACTCTGTACAAGTTTGAAGAGCTCCGGAGTATCATCGATAAACTGAAACAGCGTGAAAAACGTAGAATACGACGGAACTCCGATACATACAGTTGTCCAGGTCTTTCCACCAACGAAGACATCGTGTGTAAGGAGGCGGAACAAGAACGGGATATTGGTCTAAGAAGCATGTTAGCTCACTCTCGAGAACATGGTTATTTGGAACAGACCTTGACACCGCGGATACGGAACTCAACGAGAGCACGAAGCATCTTGCGACGGGCAACCTCGTACGTCGTGCCGCTGACTGTGCACTTGACGAGCAAGCTATCGTAATGCGGCTAACGAGAGCGTACACTTGAACAATGTATATTTGTAGACTTTTCGAATACCTACCGTGATCTGGGCGCCAGCGAAACCGGAAGATGCATCTAGACGGACGCCATTGCCACCGGCACTGCGGTATACCTCGATTTTGCCGGTATCTGGCTGGAAGCTTGTTGCTGCGTCTTCGGTGGTGATACGACACTGAATCGCAAAGCCTCTGCGAGTGATAGCCTCTTGCGTCAAACCAAGTTGTGGAAGAGTGGCGCCTGCCGCAATCTGGATTTGTGCAGCGACGATGTCGATACCAGTAATCTCCTCTGCGAACACAATAGAGCTCTATTGAGAGAAACCATGACCATGTCTAGAGAATCGCACCTGTGATAGTGTGCTCGACTTGGATGCGAGGGTTGATCTCGATGAAATAATGCCTGCCCGACTGGTCGACTAAGAACTCGGCAGTTCCGGCATTCCTGTAGCCCACACTTTTGGCAAGCTTGATGGCATCAGCCAAGATAGCTTGGCGGACCTCTTCAGGGAGATGTGTAGCAGGAGCAACCTCTACGACCTTTTGGTGACGCCTCTGCACTGAACAATCACGCTCAAAAAGGTGGATGGTGTTGCCAACTGCGTCAGCTAGAATTTGGACTTCAATATGCCTAGGACGTTCCAAAAAGCGCTCGATGAAGACTGTACCGTCTCCGAAAGCGGACTTTGCCTCGGAGACAGCGCGTTCAAACGCATTCTGAAAGTCAGATTGTTCGCGTACGACACGCATACCACGACCACCTCCGCCCATAGCAGCCTTGATGATAACTACAAACGGTAAATGACCATCCAAGAGGATCCGCGCAAATTGGGCCCTACCTGGGAAGCCATGCTCTTTAATGAACGACGCTCCCTCAACATACGACGCGACGGGTCCTGGTGTTCCAGGAACGACTGGGACACCGACTTTTATAGCTGCAAAGATCTTACATCAGCCTCGCATATACGTGCTATCGTATCGCATATACCCAGTGTGCGTGCCTTGGTCTTGTCACCAAGGCCATCGATGACTTCAGGGGTGGGTCCAACGAACGCGATACCGGCCTGCTCGACCTTTCGGGCGAAGGTGGCGTTTTCGGACAAGAAGCCATAACTATAACGGAAATGAATACACATGCGATAAGATAAGCGATAGTGGGCACCCAGGGTGGATCATGTCGACGCCATGCTCGAGGGCGATCCTGATGATATCGTCCTGCGCGAGATATGCAGCAACTGGAGTGAGACCTTTGCCAACTTGGTATGCTTCATCGGCCTGTCTGGGTGGTTAGGGGAACCACAGAAATGATGGTTAGAATCGCACGTCACACCTTCTGGCGGTGGGCTGAAAGACGGTCCTCGAAAGAATAGATCGCCACAGTGTGCATAGCCAACTCATGGGCTGTCCGGAACACCCTGATAGCGATTTCCTAGCGAAGACAAAGGATCACATTAGGCAGATTACCGAACAGAGTGTAAGTGGACTTGCTCCACGGTTGGCCACAAGAATCTTGGTCAAAGGGCCACTGTGTCCAGCGGCCTTTCTACGCATGGTCTGGATACTGTGCACGGGTGTGCTCGGCGCACTGGGCGACCCGACAAAGGTGTGGGCCAGCCTCGGGGGATGAAGGAGCTGTAAGGGAGTAGCCATGATCGTGGAAGGGGATCAAGGGAAAGAGAGTCTAGGGAAATGGCTTTAAAGGAATTGGAAAGGGAATAGCACGACAGAACCTGAGGGCCGAAAGCCGAAACACGTCGGATCTACATCAAGTGGAACACTCCAAGCTCCAAGTCCCATCGCTATCCGGACTTAGGGTGGCATCCGCATCATCTCCACCCTTACTCTGGTGTGAATCAAGCTAGAGAGTAGCCATGGTGATATGTACATACTCTCTCTAGGGTCGGAATGTACAGACAATTTCAATAACGAAAGTATTAGTTCCGACTAGATAGTGGTAGAGTACTCTGTTTGCTCTCCAGTCTTTTCTGATTGTTCTTCGCAATCGCATACATAGCACCCGCAAAGAACCCGGCTCCAATCGCAGAGACGGATCCGATCGTGATGGCATCACCAAAGAACAACATCCCTGACGCCGCCACCGGCAACTTGTTCAACGCGCCAACCATGCTGAGACCGAGCATCAGTCAATGCACTCTCAACCGTGCTAGACACATACCTGTATGTTGTGCTACTCGTTGTCCGGACACACCAAGCTGTGGTATATGAGATGCCAACTGCTGCTGCACCAGAGAACGCGATAGCAAAGAGCAGCAAATGTCGTGTTTCTTCCGGGCTGGATGGGAAACCGTTATTTATATACGACCCGAGACTTGATGTGTACTTACAAATTACGCGACAGATTTTCTGTTCCCCAATCTTCCAGGATGATAGAAAACATGGTCAGTATAGGAATCGACAGCAAATTGTTGTAAAACATCGAATCCCAGTCGGAGAACCCAGTGACTTTGATACGTTTCCGCATCAGCAGGACCTGTCAGTGAGTTGTCATCAGCATTCCTTCAAGGCGCACCCAAAAGAGACGTGACTTGCATAAGTAGCACTTGCTAAACAGTTGAGCAGCATCCAAAAGTACCCTGCATGCAGCGTCTTGATCGCATTAGAGAAGAGATCTAGGCCAATACCCATAGCTGCGCTAGCCGGTGGAATGTCGCTAACAGGATATGTCATGTTGTTCACATCCGTCCAGGCTGCAAGTACCGAAGATAGAATCTGATATTTTAGAGGGGAAACACGCTCATTTACAACGCGTCCATATCGTCACAGCGCGACACTCACCATCAATAGAAACGCAATCATTGTAAGCCCACTTATTCGCCCATTAAACCATATTACCTCCCCGTATGCCTGCACAAATCAATGAGAAATATCGATCAGCCATGAGGTGACACACGCACGATAAGGATAATGGTCAAATTTTTGAAAATCGTGTAGATTGGTATAGTGAGGTATTGCTTTGGGAAATCAATCCAGGGATGACAAGATCTATATCAAATACTTACCAGACTCTTGGAGCCAGTGTATATGACAATAACAAGCAAGGTGCTCACGGGAAACCATGCTCTCGCATCCTGTACATCAAATTTTCGAAACGAGATGATGCCCATTTTCTTGACAACGATGACGCATGCACTACAAACAATACTTTGCAAAGAAAGCAAAAGGAAGGTCATGTTGAACTGCTGTCCAGATACCACGAACTGGGCTGGTGTGAATGATGATTTAATTTGAAATATACATTGGCGACATACCTTGTTCACGAGGGTCATGAGGATAGAGGCAATACAATAAGAGACAATCGACAGCCCTAAATACTGGTTCAAACATCCTGCACCTGGCCTGACATGATACTCACTCACCAGCAGAGGAGACAGAGTTGTCTTTTTGATTGCCTGTCGCAAGGTTCCTCTTCAATTCTGCTGCATCCTCCTCGACCTCATCTTTTGAACCTGCCATGAGTCAAATATTGCCCAAGTGTGACCTGACAGCGAAAGCGAAGTATCGGCTCAGCGGTTAGCAGGTTCGTTAATAAACCGACACGGTACCTGCAACTTGCAAGCGTTTGAGCTGAGCAGACCACGTACTTCAGCGTTAGGCGTTCGCGACCACGTGACCATTGCACATTAGTCCAGACTTTCACCACCAACGTCCCGTCGAGCAATATGATCCGCCGCTCGCCAACGATGATCCCCATGACAGACGCCGACATTCAGGATATTCGCACTCTCGTTGCGCAACAAAAAGCGACACACGAGACCCGTCAGAAGATGCTGCTCAAGATGAAGAGGATTGCTCAGCCGGAGGCGGTCGCGCGGGATGCGGCGGCGACGTCAGCGGCATTCCCGCAGCTGACGGATAGGGTGCGCGAGCAGGATGAGCGGCATCGACGGCTTGGGATTCCGTCTGGGACGCAGGGCTCCTGATGGTCTGTTGTGTGGTGCGTGCGACCTTGTTGCTTCAGTGACTCCGAGTGACGCTCACGCTTGGTTCAACATGCAGGTTTGTTAACAAGTTGTCGTTGATATATGAATGAATCAGATTCAAACCCTTCAACCAACGCCTCGCTTTAAGCCAGCTTGCAACTCATCTCTGCCGTCGTTACAGCCAACTCGCGGATGGATGACCTGAATGAAGCTATTGTCTTCGACCTGGACGCGCTGGCGCCTCACCCGCCAGGGCGCCCAAATCACTTGATATCTTTGAACAACCTCGCACTTTATCTCTCAACTCGATACAGGCAGCTGGGTGGAGTTAGCGACTTCGGTGAGGCCATTGATCTTGCCCAAGGCGCACTGGCATTCTGCCCACCAGACTACTGGCTCGATACCACCGGCTTGGGAAGTTGGGGAAGTTGATGAGGCTATCCTGAGGCGCACTAGCACAGTGGTTCACGACGTCCTGGTTTAGATCAGCATCATCAGGTCTGGCATCTCAACCTGGAGCTGCAAAGAGTTTTGTCCCGTATTCGCGAGTTGCCCGGTCTCTCACGCTTCTTTCTCCCACCATTGTCCTCTGATCTCCAGCAGGCAGCGAGGAGCGGACTTGTCATCATCTTGAATGCGTTGCGATGTGCTCATCGTTCTTGTGGATCGGAATCCTGTTCACATCCCACTGTCAATTACAAGAGATGATATTCGCGACCTCTCCTGGATGCTACAAATAACTTGGTCAGGCGCTCACGCTAGAACGTGACAAGAGATCTTTGCATCATCATGCGGGAACTTTGGGTTGGCATTGTTTTCCCCATCGTCGATTTCCTGCAAACGGTACACCTATTACAATCCCGCATCTATTGCCGAGTTCTCTCTGTTACCTTTGCGCGCTGCTGGTCCGTATAGGGCCAGTCTGTTCAAGAAGCACCAAAAGAACCTCAATGTCTTGTCCTACACCCACATCTTGACTGCCCTCATTCGTGCCAGACTGCGCGGTTCACACAATTCCGGGACTCCGAAGAAGCACTTCATTCCCGCTGGTCAAGCTACGGCCACTGGCACAAACAAACTCCCTTTTGTCGGTGTTGAACTAGCTAATATTAGTTGACTCGTTCATGATCTCGCAAAGTTCAACGCATTCAAGGGCTGGACTCAGGGTTGCTGACGCGCTTGGCAAGAATGACTGGGTGCACTTTGCCTGTCAAAGTTTACTGAACTGGGAGCAGCCATTCGAGTCCGCATTCGCTCTCCACGATGAACTGTTCACATCATCCAGCGCGATCCGCGGAATCCAGAGTTTGCCCTCTTGATTATGGCATTATCGCGCTGTGATTCGCGCATGGTGGACCATTGTTCATTGTACTCTATTGTTGCATAGAACGTCGAAAAGATTAAGTTACCGAATATCCAAGTATGTATCAGCCCATGATTACTAGTTACACTACCATATTTTACCCCCGAGAGGCTTCCTCCAGCTGTATCGTGACTTCTTCCAGTCCAGGTATTCTGCTTTTCAACAGAGCGTTTACGCGTTCCAAGACACGATCGAGATTCGTCTGTTTATTGCCCAACGTGTCGGACATATGTGGCTGAGAAACAGAATACGAGAGCTGGACGTGGATTGAGCCAATGATGCTTGAGGAATCCTTTGGCCAGAATCGCGGGAAAGAATATGACGCAACGCCTTCGACATGCTCAAGCTACACGGGGCGACCGTCAGGATTATCACGTGTTGTTGAAATGGTCAGACTTCATACCTCCTTCAAAGCCATTTCAACCCTACTTTCATTGTCTCCCAAGTCTAGGCCGAGTACCCGCCCCGTATCAATGACAAGGGGCACAACACTCGCAACAATGAGGACAGCGATGAAGAGAGATGCGATGGGATCAAAGCCTGTCCATCCGTAGTACTGGATAAGGAGTGTCGAGATAATCACTCCTACTGAGCCAAGGGTATCCTGATCATCGTTGAGTCTTGTCCTTGGAAAGTAAAAACGAAACATACCGCCATAACGTGCAGGAATACCCCGCGCATGTTGTGACTGTGGCCTTCGTGATCGTGGCAATGCTCATGGTCGTGGCCATGGAGTTGTGGGGCGTGTCCATGATCATCGTTATGGTGGTGGTGGTGGTGGTCATGCTTGAATGTGCTGGGATAACTAGGGGAAAGCGGTGAATCGACCGGAGACGATACTGGAAACGGAACTTGAACTGCGGGTAACTGGGTATTTTGGAGTGTAACTTGAAGTGATGGGCCACGAGAATGAGGTTTTCGTTCCCTGATCGTGGAAGACCTTGGACCTTGTTGGGTTTGTTCCACTTCAGTAGGCGAAGAATTAGAATTAGGATATGGATTGTCGGGGTGCTCATGTACGTGTGGGTGGGTATGCGAAGGTTCACTCTCTTGTCGTTCGTGATGGTGATCATCCGAGTTGAGGGTGTGTGAATCTGAGTTTTGGTGCGTATGTTGACTGGCGTGGTCATGATGCGCTAAACTAGACACATGTTCTCTCGAGTGGTGAACATGGTTATTATGTGTGGGCGGGTGACTAGCATGAGAGTGATTTCGCTCATGGTGGTCGTGGTCGTGGTCGTGCTTGTGTGCATGTCCACTTCCGTGATCATGGCCGTGACCCTATATCAACCATGATTATCTTTGGTATGCCTAATACTTCAACGCACGTACATGGTGATGGTGGTGATGTCCCCCCATAGCAAACAAGCCAAACAGGTTTACACCAAGCCCGATAGAGCTAATCAACAGGAGTTGGCTTGTTGACATCTCCGGGGGGTCTAAACTGGATGATATCAGATCATCGGAACGACACTTGAAGGAGCACTTTGACTTACAGTCGCTGGACCGCTTCGAACACAATAAATATTGAAATTAGGATAAGGAATATTCCATTTGCAAAACCCGAGAGTGTCTCAATTCTGCCATACCTATAAAAGGTCAAAAATATGTCAAACAATTGTTTCTACAACGATGGCGCGACGAAAACTCACCCGTAAGTGAACCGCTCGTCTGGGGGCCACTTGGCCATTACCGAAGCCACTAATCCAACGCCAATAGCGAGACAATCAAAGGCCATGTGGATTGCTGGACAGTTTGATAAGTACTGACAGAGAACTTTATCGGGACTTGCCCACCATCTGAGATAAGTCCCAGGCTGTTCGTCCAGATGCCGTAAAGCATTTGCACGAGCATGTAACACAAATTCAGTGCTAAGAAATAAAATATCTTTCTAGACTCGCTGTCTGAAAGAATAGAATTTAGGTAGAAGCGAACGACTTTTGATATCGGTGTCCGTGGGGAAGTTGAAGGGTTCTGGCCTTCTCCCGCGTACCTTGCTATGGTGGTTCAGGTGAATAGACATACCCCCTATCTGCCATTTATCTTACCATAGTAGAGCATCGCACCGAGTACAAGATCAATCCAACGTGGATGCTGGGAGAATCCAAGGTGCCCCAGGGCAATTGCGACGAGAAAGGCCGATGGATATGACAACAGGAACACCTGAACGGCTTGCTGAGGGTTATACTGTTTCGTTTTGGTGTCTGGCGTCACGAATATAGTATTCAAAGCAAGGAGAGGAAGGACGGCCAGTGATAGCAGAGGAACGACAGGCGAAGGGCGGGAATCGAGCTGAAATAATCAGGTGGGAGTCCAGCCACGTGGTAGAAACCCTTACCAGCGCTTGCCTGAATGTATAGAGGGGAAGGCTAAGTAATGCAGCGCCAAATGTACTCGCAGCAGTGGCCAGGGTAGGACTGATCGTGGGTGACAAAACACCCCGAAGATGCTCCAACGCATACGTAGCTAAGCCGTGGAGCACAAGGCAGGCATAACCCGGGAGAATGTTGGCAGGAATTCTGTTGGACAGGACGATGTCAGCAAAAAAGGAGAGGATGAAACAAGATGCCACGATGAGAGGACGTGATATCTAGCACCGAGATTTAAGTAGCTTTCCAGGTGAAGTAGGGAGAGGTTACCGTCGCGTCTACCCATGAAGAGGAGAAATGAACAAATAAGATAACACTGTTAGAAATGGGGGGTGAGTTGTTTTTTCATTGTAGTGGGATGTACGACATAAGAAACATACCGAGGTGAAGGCAGTCGGTAGAGAGCAGTGTATAGCGCTGCCTGCTGTACGAAGAGCAGGAGCGAAGATACACCTAGCGCGGCCCACTGCGGCATTCTGAGATGGTACAACAAATGAGAACGGTAATGGCCCACCTCGATATTGGTTCTCTTTGAAAACTCCATTGTCGCGCCTTCCCAAACCAACATGCCCAAAGCGCCCAGGGCGAGGACTCTCATGACCACCCAGAATACACCGACATCATAGGAAAGTAAAGCCTCCTTTGCTGCAAACAGCGCGAGGACGAAGGCAATGTTTGAGAGGAGTATCTTTGGGAATGCCTTTGTGCCAAGTCTGCGGACAGTGAGTGCGTGCGGCGGGGTAGACGATACAAATAAACCTACGACACAGAAAGGACCTTGGCTGGCTGTAAACTGATCTTTCTACGAGTCCGTGCATCCGGGACAGACATCCTGCGAGCGAAACCGAACGCAGTTCGGCACCAGCTTGACAATGCGGGGATGCCTATAATCCAAATAAGGGAAACATTTCCCATCCGCTTTCGCAGCCAGATAAAAGTGTGCCCTACACCACGTCTTTCTGCTCAACGCCTCCAAGTCAGGTAAGCCAATAATTCAGTCTTTTCTTCACCGGATGAATACATAGATGACGAGTCTGACATGTTCAGCTTGAGGTTTCCTCTTGCTGTGCGCCGTGACGAGTCCTTCAAATTTTTACCATTCATGCATATCTGATCCTCATTTACCATCATTGACTAGATCCTTGCTGACCTTATTCTCAATAGCATGCCAGCTTTAAATGAGGATGACTGGTCTGATTCTGACGAGGAGATCGGTGCCGGCACGGAGACGGACGTTCTACTCGGCGTGCCCGATGGGAGGGTGGATATCGGTGTTGACCTCAAAGATGCTGCTGTTTCTCGCATCGGAGGTGTTCCTGTACGCGCTTTCCATGTACGAACAACTTGACAATGCAGATTTGATTATATCTCGCTTTTCAAGGCGTTCTTACCTTCACGGGAACCTCCATTTTCTTCTTCCCAATGCAAGGTCTGCTCAGATCCCATGGAGCTCCTCCTACAGGTGTGGTGTCCATTCGAAGAGAGCCCCATGGACCGTGCGTTGTATGTCTGGGGTTGCGCTCGCTCTGCTTGTCAAAGGCGGGTTGGAAGGTAGGCCTGCTTCAGCGTGAGCAAGTCATGCGTCTCAAACACGGACAGCATACGGGCATGGCGTGGTTCGAGGTACAATGCAGCGTATGCAGCCAAATTGAAGGAGAAGAAAGCTCGGAAAGCTAGAGAACAGAAGACTAATGCCCCGCATTCAAGCCTTACAGCTTTAGCTAACCCTTTCTCCGTGAGGTATTTTATTAACGTTCTTGTTTCACCAAACCGATCATCCACTCAGATGAAAACCACCGAGCCAACGGTTCTTGGTCTTGGAGACCAAATTTTTGGGAACCCGGCAATGAATATTCCCCAACAATCCAAGCAAGACCACGATCGTTCCAGCGATGCAGAGAGTGATTCTTCATCTGAGGATTCACTCATCACGGCTATGGCCTCGGCGAGATTGAGAGATTCATTTTGGGCTGTGGCACCGTCCTATCCTGCATTATACTTGTCGACAGTGCCCGAGTATATTCCACAACCCTCCA
>JBBPQH010000356.1:0-18945 GCA_038092475.1 Boletus tomentosulus | reverse complement strand
TTCCGGAAGAAAGCCCAGAGACCATGGTTCGGGTCAACAGTGATACCTAGATGTGGTCGTTTTTGAGGCTTTGCGACTGAGCGCGACGCTGGGGTAGCGGGAACGGGACTCGAGCGTGGGGTGGCTTGCGAGGAATTCCATCGTGCTCCCTGAAGAACACGTAGCATACGCGAAGGACGCGCCGTTTGGAGAATACAGGACATGGTCAAGCAAGTATTGTGCCAAATGAACTAGAACTAATTGGCACAGCCACAGACTCTCAACGGCAGCTATATGCGAACTTTCAAGTAAGGATTGGAATGGGGTAAAACCATCTCCTCAATAGACTATTTTTGTTGCGATTCAGTAGGTGAATATATGATGTCTATGTTTTGAAGCTTAAAAGTCAAGAGGGGTAGTATCGTCCATATTTTGAGCGCCCTACCATCGTTAGGATGATCCGCAGTGCGTGCGGATGTGTTCGAGAAGGCGTAGGTTGTGCAATATGCCCATTGCTTTTTCATCCAGTGCTCATACTTGTATAGTGGTAACACTTTGGGGACGCGGTATAAACCTTGCCAAACTGCCGCAGATGGGCTGTTTTCCTTTCACAACGTCTCGCAAGTGCCTATATGCCCTCAAGGACCGAGGTACTGGCACGGCCGTGCTTCTGGCGCGGGATCCAGGACATCGTTTTCCTACATTTACACCTTCTTCACTTCCAATGTTACCCACGCATCGCCGTTGCCATTTCCACGAGTTCCTGATCTATCATATCATCCTCGCGAGAGGAAAACTTTTATACCGCAGAAAATGCATTTGACATGAACTTTCTCGACCGACTCGCTTCTGCATCACCACTGCCCATGACCGACGAGGATCGTAACGCGCTTGAACAAACCTCGCGCCCTCAAATGGACCTGGAGTTCGACCCCGATGGCTCTCCCCTTCCATCTGATCCCGGCTCACCGGACAAAACAAGCGCAGAGTTGATGTTGCTCCCCGAGCGGTAATGTGGTTTTGATGTTGGTTCGCGAACTTTTCCTTGGTTAGTTTTCGTCGGTTCATCTTGTGGCGATCATGGACGCAAACTCTTGTGTACGTATCGAATCGCATAAGCGCAACTCCCCATTCTTCCCCATGTCCTCACACTATCTCATTTGGATCTCTGTATTCTCCATCTACTTACAATTCTTGCTTGTCATGGTAGATTCGTAAACTCATGTATGGTCCCTGCACTCGTATATATACTACGGATCACTACACATCACCGTGAAGGACTTACCATCAATGTGTCTTTAGCTATAGACTGAGGATCATCGGCATGACTCAAATCAAAAATTACATATGGCATTGGCTACTTCTCAACTGACTGATCCAAAGCTCTGGGTCTCGACGAAATCCGAGAGCGTACATAGGCACAGTCTCGGGTTACAAATACAGCCTTAACGCGAGCGGGTGTATCGCATCGTTGGCCAGCAGGCGGACCCATCTCCATCGCATGTGATTTTCTCCGTGACCATCCGCCCTGAGAATGGCGCCATTTGTGATGCGATACAAGCACGCCGCTCGTCCGCTGGGTGGGATTCTCGGGGTACCCGGAGAGCCCAATTGCGCTAAAGATCGAGATCATCGCGGAGTCGTGCGCTTGAGAATAGAGGCGGCGGGATCGTCGTCGGGCGTATGGTCGGTTTGTGTCTCGTCTTGAATGGTTGACCTGTCGGCCGGGTGTTGACGAACACGACCCTTTGCACAAGCCCGAGTTATCGGTGAATGACAGAGAAAACCTCGCAGCGACAATGAAAACACCTGTCCGTTCTTGTAGTAATGATCGAGACCGCCGTAATACGCATATGATGCCCACTCATCAAGCGTGAACAGATAGCACCACAGGCTGGTTTCCTCTTGTGCTGCTGGGTAATGGACAGAGCGACATCAAATTCAGTATACCCGGTGATGCAGCGTTGTTGCGATCCACGACCGCCGGCACAAACGTTTTCCCATGCTGTGAACTCCTTGGCGGACTTGCCTGCGCTTATCATTCAGCTTGTCGTTTCTGTAGCAATGTGTGAGATGCATTGCAAAAAAAACGAAGAGGGCTCACTACCGCGAATTGACCGTCTGAGAGAGGATCACATTTAAGTAACACGGCACGCATCCCTAATTAGTTGCTCGAGTACGCGACACTTGGATTCCTTGTTTGAGAAAGACGACCTTTCACCGTATTACGACTTCTCACCAGTGGTCCAGTTCAGCGCAGACTCGATCACACGTTCAACGTTCATCTCCCGAAGCATGGACAAGCGGAACAATCGTTTCGTTCCTGAGAGTTGCACGTCGCTGGAAATCCACCTCGTCCCAATCAAATGACCTTGAAACCAGCCTACCGAATAAAGAATAACATGAGAACGTGGGGAATAGGGAACTCGAGCAGGGGAACGAAGCGCGCCGCTGCGATCCGAACAGAACCAAATTGTAATCCTTGACAACTTACTCGAGGTCTGGATCGTCGAACGATGTTGCAGCTTGTAACTTCGTTACTATTATAATGCTCGTTTCGATATTTTTCTCAGAAGAGATTTTGGGGCACCTGGCGCCATGACATTGCAACTGTCTGCCCTCGATGTGGTGACAGTCCCAACCCACAGTCAGATTCGTTTTGCGAGGAATATTTAACACAGCGGACGGGGACGTTGGACACCTCAAACGTCTTCACCAGGGCACCCGTTTCGTGGTTGTAGATGTTCACTGAGCCATTGTAGAGGCCTGTGAGTAACCATGGCTCGGTCGGGTGGAAGTCGGTGCCTTTGACGCGGTCGGATCGACAGAATAGTTTGCGCTGCGTGTTCATGTCAGATTTGTTATCCTGCTTGAATTCGACACTTTGAGAAACTCACGGACACATCGAACAGCATTGTTTTTTGGGCGAATGGGCTGGCGTCGAGAACGTCTATAGCTGTCACGCATTGGCATTCGCAGTCTCTGATTATGTAATCGGGGTATGGAAGCTCCTGCATGCTAGGCCGCATAGTAAGTACTTCGGATATCATTCAATCTTGCGTCAATACTGATCAGGAACCCAATAACTAAATCAAAAGTACAAGTATTGTTTAAATTAAACGACTCCATGTAGAATCAAACACGATCGGCGTCAATCAAAACACCTCTCCCAATCCCCAGCGCCGTTACTCCGAGCATAAGCTTGGCTCTCTACGAACGCGCCCAATGTGCACAGTCCATCCGCGTTCGCATCACAAAATTCCAGTGGTTGCACCGCATCGTTGACCAGTATTCTTCACCGCCCCCGCACTGCAGCTTCTCCGTGATCAAGCGTCCGGAAAAGGGTATCATCTTAGAAATGCGCCATGTTCTTGCTGGGTCCAGTCGGTCGGTGCTCGGCGGTTCGTCAGGACGGAAGAGTCCGATCGCAGAATAGATAGCCACCATTTGGTTGTCGTGCGAAAAATCTGCATAAAAACTGCGATCAAGGGGAAAGGTATCCGGCGATCCATCAAGCGTCTGGTTCGTCTGTGTTTGGTCCCGGACAGGTTGGCCAGTCAACCTGGACACCAAGTACGTCTCACTGGACGATTGATCGAAACAATTACATGTGCGGTGCAGTGTTCTCACCAACAACCTCACATCAACAAGGTGATACCTATCTATGTCACAGATTTTCATTTCTGACAAGGCGCGGGAATTGGGGACTCGTTCCAAGGATTCTTTGCACAAGATCACTCGAAGAGACAAATGTATAGGTGGCGAACAGTCTACCTCGGATTCAGGACCCCTTTCTTACATCGCCATCTTGGCCGACCTTGGTCAACCAACATCGTTTTCCGTTACAATACCGGACCGGGAGATTGGTGACCGCTCTCTGCGTATCTATGCTGCTGGACGTATCCATTTTTAGCCAACTATCCTGCGCTCATGGGGAGGCTTCAAGATCCTGTCCACCGGCACAAGATACCCGAGATTTCACACAAAATACCTGGATGCACAGGTAAGGTTTGGCAGCACGACGACCAGTAAACATATGGAATGAGAGCATGGGAGGTATGTGCCTTTCCAGGAAAAAACTTGTCTTAGTTGCTTGTGTTGTGATATCATTGTCTGTAGAGCGAGCAAATTGGATGTTTGTACTGTTAGACTGAATGGGATCATGTGGAACCCGGCTGAAGATGATCAGTTTTTCATTCTCTTGTTTGTCGCTCAAAGCCAAAGGAAGACTGTGGAAGACTACATATTCTCCCGGATGACCACCTTTCGTAACGATGGGGCTCAACCGAGCGCCCCGTTTTGTCTTTGGAAACGTAACATGACCTGCATGATTCAGGAGCATCCGCGGTATAAGTAATGGCTTGAGTTGGCATCCACCGTCGATGGTGACACGTTGTGAGCTGAAACGGTAAACCGGGCTTCACTCCTCTACCTACGGATACCGAAAGGTATTACATTGAACAGCAGAATGTCCTGCACAATTATTATTTCTTCGAAACAATACACTCTTGGATTTTTGAACCTAGGTTACGGCGCGCAAAGAGTAAATAATATGTACGTATCCTCCATCAGGTCTTCCACCGGCCGAGTCTCTGTGACCACCCACCGGGGATCCATTCAACTCCCCCGGGACACCAGCGACAACGCGCGCCCCGTCGAACCGCGTCGACACCTCTTTCCATCCGACAGCGACAGCGAAGACGAACTGGCCCAAAATCGCGCAACACACGAAGCAGGTCTTGGGGAGGAATTCACAGTGGGTGGGAGACCAGATGAAGGCATAAATAGTATCGCGTTGATTTTTCAAACCAGCCGAATGTTCAGAGACCCACATGGATGAACGGAATCCAGTCCACAAATGGCACATTATTGTCTCGGAGCCGTCCGATGGCAGCGTGGAGCGCTCGTGCAGCCTCTCGATAATCTGGTCTTGTGCCATTAGAAAACAGTTGTTCGTAGACGTCCCTTGCCACAGAGGGCGCATATTTATCGCTGATCGACCACATCGAACCGACGACCCCTCCATACCCCGCAAATAACATCCCCGCTGCAATATGGACCGCCTCGTCAGACAGATCCTCATTACCCTTCGCTGTCTGGCACGCAGAGAGAAAGGCAAGCCCTCCGCGGGAACGTGACAACGAGATCACGTCTGAGAGTTTCAGGCGGCGTCGATCGGCAAGACACAGTCCACTTTCAATGGGGTTCATAGCATCTTGAACCCCATGGCATGCAAAATGGACCCAGTCTGCCTCCTGCATCAGGGCAAGTACCTCTTCAACCGTCCCGGTAGATGCTTCTGTGAGAGTTACTCGTGCTGATGGTGAATTCTTGATTGCAGTCCTGATGTGTTCCAGCTCGGAAGCCACACCTGGAAGTTTGGTTTGGCCATCTGAGGGTGGCTGAGGGACTGCGAGAAGGAGGAAATCGTTATTCGATGCAGGACTGAGTTGATGAGATGGTGAAAGAATGCTTAGAGTGGGGACGTATGACGACACAACGAAGTCATAAACCTTGTAGCCCGGTTGTGAATGGTGCATGTCATAGAATCCAGCTGCGTGGATAGGAAGAGATGTAAATGGCCCAGTTGGACACCAAAAGATACGTGTTAGCTCCCCAGAAATCTGTTCGTGGATGAGTTTTTAGGTCATGAAGTCACGCGGAAACGATACATACTACCGAGTTGAGAGCCAGAGCATCTAGAACCGGTCTGACCACACATTTCCACAGGGAAGCCAGGATGGGCTGCCACTGACTACTGTTCTCCTGCGGTATCGGTCGCCCATCCCTGTCATCACGCGTGACAGGGATTTGACGCACGAAACTCTTCAAGGAAGTCTGAAAGTTGATAGATCGCTGGAAAGTGAAATTGGGAAGTGGTACATGGATGACGTGATCGACATCCGCGAGGACAATCAATGCATCGCACCGAGTTTCTGCAGCATTGAGGATCACGACTGGTCCAGCGTGTGCTGCAGCACAGAGTTGGGAGAATTCTTTGTGGAGGAGGAATTGCTCAAAGCCTGGCAATTTCCGAATTTCTTGCAACAGTCCATCGCGCTCGATTGCAAGCGCGCGGTGTTTGTCAGCCACTTCTTGGAGGGATTCCGTTCTGTGATGTCCTTCAGAAGCTTGTTCTGATGGTGAAAACACGGATTCTTTTTCACGAGTGACACTAGCATGTTCTAGAGCAGCAGATAGTTCGCGAAGTCTTCGGGCGTGATCCGGATGGGCAGACAATAACTCATCATACGAACTGCGAAGCTGAAACATCTCGCCCCAAACGATCGAGCGTCCTTGCTCGAGCCACTCGACGGCTATTTCTGGTCGTCCCAAGTCCAGGGCTGCAGCTGCCGCCTCGCGCACCACATCGGCAGCCTGGGTGAGCTCACGATAGCGATGTGCGAGGGAGAGACCGATCCATGCGAGTTGAGGAAGGAGAGAAATGGCGACGGAATATGCATGAAGGAGTGACCGGCGGCTTAGAAAACGGGCACAGGTAATCCATCGGCGCGAGGCATTGAACCGAACAGCAATGCGACCGACAGGGACACGAGCAGCATGAGAAAATGATATGACAGCTCGTGTCAGGTCACCCAGCTCTCCGAGGCGATCAAAACGAGTTGCGAAGGATTCGCCGAGATTGCTCAGCAACATAGGCTTGTCAGGATGGCCATCAGGAGTCACATTGACCGCGTTTACATGAGTCGCGATCGATTCCTTCAAGTCACCTAACTCTCCGACCCGCTCAAAACGCTTTTTCAAGGAGATGCCGAGGTTGGTTAGGTTGGCGGGTTTACGGGGGTGACCATCAGGAATCAGGTCAACAGCGTCCCGGTGCCTCGCAATCGCTTCCTCCAAGTCACTTAACTCTCCGAATAGATCGAAACGATGGTCGAGGGAGAGGCCAAGGTTGTTCAGGACACCAGGCTTGAGAGGGTGAGCATCAGGAGTCAGGTTAGCAGCAGCCCGCTGCCTCGATATGGCCTCTTCTAGATCGCTCAGCTCTCCGAGTCGATTGAAACGAGCCAAAAGGCATCCGCCGAGATTGGCCAGACGGCCAGGCTTGTTAGGGTCGTCATCAGGAGTCAGGTTAACCGCGTTTTCTTGCCTCGCAACTGATTCCTCCAAGTCACTCAGCTCTCCAAGTTGCTCGAAACGATTAGAGAAGGAGATGCCGAGGTTGTTCAGATAACTGGGCTTGTCAGGGTCACCATCAGGAGTCAGGTCAAGAGCGTCCCGATGCCTCGCAATCGCTTCATCCAGGTCACCCAACTGCCCGAGTCGTTTAAAACGATTTCTCAGGGAGATACCAAGGTGGTTTAGAACACCAGGCCTGAGAGGGTGACTATCAGAGGTCAGGTTAACAGCGTCCCGCTGCCTCGATATGGCCTCTTCTAGATCGCTCAGCTCTCCGACTCGGTTGAAACGGTCCAAAAGGTATCCGCCGAGATTGGCCAGACGGCCAGGCTTGTCAGGGTCGTCGTCAGGAGTCAGGTTAACCGCGTTTTCTTGCCTTGCAATTGATTCCTCCAAGTCACTCAGCTCCCCAAGTCGCTCGAAACGACTTTTGAAGGAGATGCCGAGGTTGTTCAGACGATTGGGCTTGTCAGGGTCACCATCAGGAGTCAGGTTAAGAGCGTCCCGCTGCCTCGCAATCGCTTCATCTAGGTCGCTCAGCTCTCGAAGTCGTTTGAACCGATGGTCAAGAGAGAGGCTGAGGTTGTTTAGGAAACCAGGCTTGAGAGGGTGACTATCAGGAGTCAGGTTAACAGCGTCCCGCTGCCTCGATATGGCCTCTTCTAGATCGATCAGCTCTCCGACTCGGTTGAAACGGTCCAAAAGGTATCCGCCGAGATTGACCAGACGGCCAGGCTTGTCAGGATGGCCATCAGGAGTCAAACGAACGGCATCTCGTTGCATCGAAATCAGCTCTACCAAGTCGCTCAGCTGATCGTGATGTTTGAAACGACGGGAAAGGGAGTGGCAGAGATTGAGCACACACTTCAGCTTGAGAGGGTGACCATCAGAAGTGAGCTGAACAGCGTCACGTTGCGTTGAGATTGCTTCCTCCAGGTCACTCAGCTCTCCTAGGCGCTCGAAACGAGTTCCTAAATAGGCGCTGAGTTGGTTAAGAAGCTCGGGCATTGTAGGGTGATCATCAGAAGTAAGCTGAACAGCATCCCGTTGCTTTGAAATTGCTTCCTCCAGGTCACCAAGCTGTCCGAGCCGCTCGAAACGAGTGAAAACAAAGACGGCGAGGACAGTCAGATAACGGGCTTTGTCAGGGTGACCATCAGGAGTCAGGTCAATTGCGCTCCGTTGCCTCGATATTGCATCCTCCAGGTCGCTCGTCTCTCCGAGACGCTGGAAACGGGCTACGAAGAGAATGCCGAGGTAGTTAAGAAGACTGGGTTTGTCCGGGCGACCATCAGGAGTCAAGCGAACGGCATCTCGTTGCATCGAAATCAGCTCTACCAAGTCGCTCAGCTGATCGTGATGTTTGAAACGACGGGAAAGGGAGTGGCAGAGATTGAGCACACACTTCAGCTTGAGAGGGTGACCATCAGAAGTGAGCTGAACAGCGTCACGTTGCGTTGAGATTGCTTCCTCCAGGTCACTCAGCTCTCCGAGGCGGTCAAAACGAGTTATGAAGGCCATGCCGAGGTAGTTTAGATATCCAGCTACCACAGGGTGGCCAGTGGGAGTGAGATTGACCGCATGCCTTTGACTCGAAATTTCTTCCTCGAGGTCCCTCAGCTCTCCTAGGCGCTCGAAACGAGTTCCTAAATAGGCGCTGAGTTGGTTAAGAAGCTCGGGCATTGTAGGGTGATCATCAGAAGTAAGCTGGACAGCATCCCGTTGCTTTGAAATTGCTTCCTCCAGGTCACCAAGCTGTCCGAGGCACGCGAAACGAGTGAAAACAAAGACGGCGAGGACAGTCAGATAACGGGCTTTGTCAGGGTGACCATCAGGAGTCAGGTCAATTGCGCTCCGTTGCCTCAATATTGCATCCTCCAGGTCGTTTGGCTCTCTGAGATGCTGGAAACGGGCCCCGAGGGAGTCCGCGAGGCGGATCAGAAAGACAGCCACGTGGGGGTGACCATTAGGACTCAGGTCAATAGCATTCCGTTGCCTCGAAATTGCTTCCTCCAGGTCATTCAGGTCTCCAAGGCGTCCAAAACGAGTCCTGAAAGCGCTGCCAAGGTTGTTTAGAAAGGCAGGCTTGTCGGAGTGATCATCGGGAGCAAGGTAAACAGCTTCTTGTTGCTTTGAGATTGCTTCCTCCAGGTCCTCGAGCCCTCCGAGGTGATCAAATCGACAACATAATGCAAAAGAAAGAGTCGTCAGTCCTGTAAGGTACCGTTGATCTCTAGATGAATGAGACTTGACAAACGCCTTCAAAACCGAAATTAATTGTTGCAAGATATCTAATGCACCAAACTGTTGGTACCGGCCCAACAACAATGGGACACTTGAATCCCATGCATCAACGTTTGTTGGACCTAATGCAGAATCTTGCGGCGTGGATGACTGGTTACCCGTTTGAACTGCTGCGATTGTATACGCATTGCGCGATTGGAGCATCAAATGTGCTATTTGATGTTCATGACTTTCTGCTGGACTGAGCTCCATTGCCTCACGTAGCAACGTCTGAGTATCTGCAGCGTCATCCTGGTGCTTCTCGAACCGCGCTATGAGCATCGCAGCCAGCTGCACCAAAGTACGAGCCCGGTCAGGGTGGCCTGCAGGACGGGTGAGGAGTGCATTCCGATGCAACTTGAGGGAGACGTCGAGGACAGTATGGCTATGGTAGACCGCAGAGTGGATAAATTTTGCCATCGCCAGGTTTGACTGGACAACCGCATAACAAATGTGATCCAGCGGACAAATATCTAGCGCGTGCTGAAACTGTTCGATGGCATGTTCGAGATCCCGTTTTTTCTCGTACTTTTGGTACCGCAGCCCAGCACCGTGGCCTTCGTCAGTCATATTTTCTAGCTCGGCTTGAAGGCCTGTGACGGACTGCAAATGTATGAACTGATTGTCGAGGATGTATGTTGAATAAATCGTATGCTTACGCAATGAGGTGCAAGGACGCCCAAAGCTAACGAATCATCTCTCCGTCGTCTAACAGTCACCAGAAGGGACGAACAAGGTGAGCGATCATGCGCATCCCCTGGAAAGGCGAACGCTGTCATGCTGTGAGTGCGCGACCCGCTTGAAACATTTTTCTACTCACCAAGTTCCTTTGCACTGTGGTCCAGTAGTCGCTCCACGGTAACTGTTAACACTCTCAATCGCTCCCCGTTACCCAACATGGGCTGGAACTCAAACGATGCCTGGACCGCCAGAGATACAGTAGCGGACGGATCAGACGGTCTGCAACCTTTTAGTACCAACATTAGTAAACCAATGGGAGTCTTACATCGGGATTGGCCCATTCCAATCGACGACATTATTATTCACTAAAACACGTTTATTTTCGGTTTTCCATTCAAGCCCACTGTGATACACCGCCGTGTAGAAGCCTGCAGGAATTCGCCCAAGACCACGAGCGAGATCTGTTGCCCGGATGCCTTCGTTGCAATGCATGAGCTACCTCGTAGTCTGCGAACAGAATGAAATCTCGTACTCGTAATAACCATCTCTGGGTGCGTCGCAGAGACTGTAGGAGAGAGCACATCCTGTGACTCGCGTCCGGGTCCAGGTGTTTCCTTGTTCACTCGTTCCTGCTGCACACATTCAGGGCTGGGGTCAGAGAGAGAGGTACTGTGCCGTAGGTTTCCGGTGCTTGATAAGCGGGACATGGGCTGGAAGTCGAGATGCTAAGATATGCAAGGGGAGCGGGGGACTAGAATGCTTTTAAATCCGTGTGCACAGGAAGGGGGGCAGTGACAGGATTCTTGCAAGAATGCCGCGCAGCATCCACGATACAAAAGTTAGCCCATGACATCAGGCCGTGCCATGGCATACGGATTGGACGGGAAACGATTCTTCACATGAATGGGGCTGTAACAATCGTTGGCATGTGTGAGCGCTGCCCCAGGTGAGTTGAAATATTGAAGTCTGGTTGGCCGCCGGCCAGTCATCACAACGCCGAAGCGGAGCCTAAAATGTGCCGAATCGGCGATCACACGGAGCATCCTCGCTCTCGCCCGCCCGCGTAGCTCATGCTCGCCTCACGCATAGCTTGATCACGTCCTGGACTCACGCCTCCTCCCATACTCTTCCATGTCATTCACCTGGTGCTCACATCACTCATACGTGTCCATAGCAACGTCCAAAGACGCATTTCGTCACATCCACCACCACGCGCCACCGTTATGCAAATCAAGAATCCGGCCTTCCATCAAGAATCGGATAGTTTCAAGCAACGTGATATTACCATTTCTTATCCTCCGGGGTTTGAGTTTGGCGACTCCAAGTCATAGAGTTCACAACTGCCATCTATTGCAGTAGGTATTTGCAACGCTCCTCTGGGTCGCGCTGTCATCCTCACACGATCAGCTCTCATCGATTAGCGTCAATCAAAACCTCTCCGCGTTAGCACCACAAAACTCCAGTGGCCGCACCGCATCGTTGACCAGTATTCTGATGTACTCTTCACCGCCTCCGCACCGCAGCTTCTCCGTAATCAGTTCGTCAGGACGGAAGATTCCGATCGCAGAATAGATGGCCACCATCTGATTATCGTACAAGTCGGCTTAGAAGCTGCGATCAAGGGAAAAGGTGTCCGGAGATCCATCACGCGTCTGGTTCGTCTGTGTTTGGTCTCGCACAGGTTGGCCAGCCAACCTGGCCAATCGAACAGGTACCAAAGGGTTACCGTGTCTAGCATGGGAATGAACAAAACATTGCACCAAAGTCTCGTTGACTTACCCAGCCTTGTAATACTTTTCTAAATCATCGTACTATTCGCGAGCTTGCCATTCTTCCGTAGCGAACAAGCCACAAAATGGACTGGCTACTTCTTGGAACAGCGTCTCATATGCGCATAAGGGCATGAGTTCCGCAGTGTCCTTATTGACAAGCTTCGCCCGTGAAACTCTCCAGAATGGGCGAGGTAAACTTGTCACGCCAGACTTCTTGTCGCTTTTCACATTGGGGTGGGAACGATCCAAAGTGTTCTTCGCCTGGTAACAGCGAGAATTAGCACCAGTCGCCATGATGTCAACGCGTATACTCATTTCCCTTCTTCCTGGATGATAACCAATATAGTCGGAGAGTATGCGTACCCGATCAGCACCATAGAAACCTTGTGATCGTGAGTCAATCGACATGATCAGTAAACGGGAGCAAGACAGAACTTGTGTCCATTTCGTGGCGGAAAGTGCCACACGCTCATTGTCTAATGCCCTTGCGAATGGTAACTGATTATCGATTATACTTGAGCTTGATCAAGTGCATGTATCGCAGATAGTGTTGTGAGACAGTCGAGAGCCCTGGAAAACCTCAATCGAGTAGAAATGATTGAGGTGAAGTTTTCTTACTCTTGCGCACCAAGGGGAAGCAGGTCGTTGACATCCAAATCCCCCTCGAATTCCCTCAGAAACTAGTACTTCTGTCTAGAGTATGACCCAGCATTCAAAATATTTGAAAGGGGTCTTTTGATCTTCTGCGCGTTTTTCGTGGTGGGGAATCTCGACCCATGTCTTTGGATCTGCTATATTGTCACAAGCCTGAGCGCTGAGCAACCATGTGTGTCGCATACCAAGTGAACCTATCACCACGCCGTTTTATTTCAGATACATAAAAAACGGGTCAGAACGAGTGTACTCACCTGAACAACCTTGCAGCGTCCACTTTCATAGTACGTCCGACGCAGTATGTAGCTGAGATTATCCCATTAGGAGCATCTTCGCTTGAAGAGTGGACGGAACAGCAGAAATGCAAGGTAATCACGACCTATTTTATGCCAGTCAATGAAGTTGACAGCAAGAAAATACGAAATGTGAGTAAGCCTGTATTCGTGATGGCGATTTTCAGTCTCTGTGTAGTATTGTTTTTGTACCCCGAAAGTTAGAATCTTCAGTGTTCACTTCCGGGATTCTACATGATCGGAGGGCAATTCACAGTCACCCATGTTTGTGGAGTTACCGAGAACGGGCTGCAGGCCCGATGAGTCGGAGTGACGATGACGCTGCTGAAGTTGAATTGGTCCTCACCTATTATCCTTACGCGGTACCAACGCGACGTTCGGACACAGGATGTTTGCTTTCAAGAACGTCATGTTTGGACACCTGGATTCGGTCGATCATTTGGAGAATAGGGTGGCGAGTCATTTACGCATCTGTCTTGCGACACCTTTGGACCACACTTGGAGGTTTGGCACAAGCTACCCCTCCGATCCGCTCGTCATGCCGCGACAGATCTGCAGCGCACGACTGGAACTCTGGAAGAATCTCTGAAAAAACTGCTGAATCTTATCAATGCTGGCATGATTAACATGGGTCAGCACGGTGAACTGGTGGAGAGGCTCTAGTCCGAACCAGACCTCCCAAGGAGGGGAACCGCACACGGGCAATACTGACACCTAACGGTGCGGTGGTGGTGGATAGACACTGGCAAAGAAGCCTAAGCAGCACGTCAACATCATAAAAGCCCAGAATTGCAGGCACTCTCACCTCATGTAGGTTGAGACATGCTCAGAGTAATCAAGTGGGATTCGAGCACAGTTCGATAGGAGGAAGAGTGTAACATCAACAAATTAAGTGAGAATGCCAAGCACAGTTCAATAGGAGATGACACCACACTTACTAGGGTGCCAAAAAGCCCAGGTTTGCAAACGCCTGCAAAAAGCCATTTTTGGTCCCCCCACACAAACCCTCTACTTACGTAGCGGGAATAATGAGAATAATATACAAATACGATGCGACTGTGCACATTACATGTGCGCGATGGTTTGAATCACTACAGTTTTGAAAACAACGAGGATGTCATGCAGTATCACCTGTGGAACAAATCCTTCGCCAAGTCTTCAGTCATGTCACGTTGCTGTTGCTGTCTTCGTCTTCTTGTTCGTCTTCGTCTTCGTCTTCCTTTTCCGTTTCCTACTCGTTTGGGTTTGGGTTTCCCATTCCATGTATCGTTTCTCTGCTGACCTCCCGAGTTGAACTTGGTCCAATAAACGCCGTGTGACCTCTTCCCCCAAACGAGGAATTTCGCATCGCATCGGTGGAGTTGATGATATAAGGGGTCTGCAGCACGGCCAACCCAGGCAGCATTGCATCATGCCAATCACGCGGAAGCTGGCCACCTAGTGTGAATAGATGAGGGATAACAAGAATGAGGATATACATCAATGCAACGCACCTCGGGGAGATGCATCGGTACGACGAAGGATTTCTACGGGATACACCATGAGCTCGAGTGATAACCATCGTGATCATGATCGGAAACTCACTTAGGTTTCGAATGTCGCTGTAAGATTTGGAATCCCAAGCAGAGCGAAGCACATCCATTAACGCCGGGTACTCATCCATTAACCTGGCTGCTTCTGCGGAGTACCTGTACTTATAGTCCAAGGTATTGTCGGAGGACTGGATGATGAGGCAGAGAAAAGCACCATAATAGGACTCGGTAAGTTGGTGGAACCTGATATTGGACCTGACATTATTGTCAAGTGTTTTGTGCGTCTCATCGCCTAGGATGTCTGGGAGTGTATTGAATGTGAGGATGACAAGGACAATAGATGCCGTGGTGAGGAGGAAAGAGCATAACAGGACAAAGATATCCGCAACATCAGCGAGCCAGCGCAATTTGGCCGTGACGTACTTTTTCCCTGGCAAACATCGGGCAGAGTCATTCCCATCCATTCTGAGCGAGCAAAGAAGGGCAGATACTACAACAAAAAATCCAGTCAACGGTGACGATAGCATCGACAACTCTACACTCACGCACCTAGTAGAGTGAATACGTGTCGGGACTGAACGAGTGAGTGGGATGATGGGGAGCTAAGTAGGCCATGGTTCTGAGGTGGAGGCGATGCCTATCCAGGCATTGCCCAACGCCGTTGTATCATCGGTACTTTTTACGCCTTTGATGGTCCCGCTTCGCTGGCATCGCGGGAATTCCAGAGTCATCTCACTGGTGGTTCAGTCGTTCAGAGTAGAAATTATGATCCAATGCACAAGACCAGATGTATGACAGGATATAGTCTATTTCTTTGGTTTTTTGGCTGACGCAAGTGTGAGTTTCAAGATCGACAGGGATATTGGTGCACCCTACCTCCGTATTTACTCCTCGATTGCGTACGACCGACGACGCCACCAAAGTCTAATGCACCGCGAACGAGTTTGTACCTGTGAGCGGATGCCTCAATATCCTCTCGTGCGCACACTGTTCCGGACCCTACCTGACACCAGGCAGATCCTGTGTACGCCCGCCGCGGACCATGACCACGCTGTGTTCTTGTAAATTATGACCTTCTCCAGGAATATAAGCCATGATCGAGTTCCCATTGGACAACTTGATACGGGCGACCTTTCGCTTGGCAGAGTTTGGTTTCTTTGGTTTCATGATGAAAATTTGAGTACAGACGCCCTTTTTCTGAGGACAGCTGTCAAGGAGTGGTGACTTTGGAGTATTGACTGTCTGGGGTTTCTTTCGTCGCATGACTTGGTTGAGCGTCATGGCAAGAAACGGAGAGGCACTGAACGCCCGCGATGGGGTAAGAACGAGAGAACATGTAGACAGGCCACGAAGGAGCGACAGCATGGCGTATTCCAGTATACCTTGCCAACTTGAGACTACTTACGAATGATTATGTAAGTGGCTTTAGCGCGTAGAGGCCGGCCCTAGAGTCCCCTATAGGCGCGTCGCGTGCGTTGCTTTTCCTCACCGACCGCGATGCCTGCCGTTACCAAGTCCCGTCGTCGACGCACTCAGAGAGCACCATCGTCCGACATAGAAGAGGAAGATATCCCCTCACAGCGACACGCCGACGATGTCGACAATGATGAGGACTCTGAGGAAGACGTACAGCCTGTCCGCAAGAAAGTGACTGTAAAAAAGGAAAAGAAACCAAAGATTGAACGCGCTGAAACCCAAGCTTCCGTAGCCGGTCCATCAAAATCAAGAAACAAGGATGCCGACGACGAGGATGAGGGCAGAATCGACATTGAAAACTTTCACGACCAGCCTTTGGATAAGAAAGAGGGTGCAAAGTTGCACGGAATAGCCCAAGACTGGGAACTGATCCGAAAGCAAATACACCAAAGTTCCTTCCGGCTTGTCAAGGACGTCGCGATTTCACTTGCAGATGTGATGGAAGTTGGCGACACTGGAGGGGTGAGTGTTGTCGTCCTTTGCTGTGTTTGCCGCTGATGCAGTCGCTGGCACTCAAGGCACTGGACGATGTTGATGGCATTATGAAAAAGCTTCTTGATATTGACCAAGAAATGCGTTCTCATGAAACAACATTGAACAACCTCCACCAGGCTGTCGTGCGTGGAGAGGACGTGGTGCGTCGTCATGCTGTATAACTTGCTCGATCGTTCCATAGCTCATTTGACAGGAAAATGTGCTTGGGATGTACGAAAACGGAGTCGAACAGCGGATGGAAGAATACAACGAGAAGACCACACGCCAAAAGTATGCTGTCACCGATGAATACGTGAAATTCAAACAGGGGATATATGTATGTCGATTGTATAACCTCACGAACTCGCTTGACGCTAGGCACTCAGGAGGTGCAGAATCCCGGACAACCGATTCCTCCCATCAATGATCTTGTTCCGAGAGGTCCGTCTTAAAAATACACAACACCCACATAATTGACAATCTTCCCCACAGAGGATGGTGATCCTAGCGACGATGACGAAGAACTAGAAATTGGCGGTGTCACGCAAGACTTTAAATGTCCCATTTCGCTCACAGTTTTGAAGGATCCGATGACTTCGTACGTGATATATATCCTTTGCTGTCAGATGGTCCAAGTGTCTTGCCGCAAATAGTGACGTGTGCGGTCATTCTTATTCTCGCGCGTCCATCGAAGATTACCTCAAGAGGACGGGAAGGGATGCAAGGTGTCCTGCGTCTGGTTGCAATATACCGATCACAATGAGCAGTCTCAGAGTTGACAAGGAACTAGAGAAGAGGGTAAAGATTGCAGCGAGGAGGCAACAGAGGCAAAAGGAGAGTGAGAAAGACGACGATGAGGTGATAGAATAAATCATATTACCGCTAATGCTAGTATAGACCCATAATGTGAGCATACTTGTCACCGAATCACCTCGCCAACGCACTGACAAGAAATTGGTGGGTACCCCGAGCCTTTCAATCTGACAACTCGACCAGTCCTCCCGCCTCCCTCACTCTCCGTTCCCTATCCCTGTTATTCCGCACAACCCTCTCGATCTCACACCCCAACGCCCAACACCACGCATCCCGCTCCACCTTGCTCCTCGTCCTGAACACGATTATCTTGTGACCCCTTTTTGACAGACGAGGTATAGGCGGCGCAGCCTGGAAACCACCCGCAGGCGCATTCGACCGTTCCCCCATGGGCACCGCCGGCGCCGGCGTCGACTTGCGATACCAAATCACAAACAGCTGGTCCTCCTCCCGCTCGTCCGTCTCCAACCCATCATGATACCGCCGTGGCAGGCTAGGCAACTCGGGACTGTACTCGTTCGGTCGGAGTGCGAGCGCGGCGAAATACCCCGAACAGACGTATGCGTCGAGCAGCCCAATCTCTTTCGAGTTGCGGTGGTGGAGCGTCGAGGTCGGGGAGACGTCGTACCTCATCAATCGACCGGGTATGAGAAACAGTTGCACGAGCCTTTTAAAAAATGAATTCAATGACGGAGTGGCGAGGACATGGAGCACTGACTTGTATTGTCCCCTCAACCCCTTTCGGGTGAACGCTCTGCCGGCTTTCATGATGCTCCTACACGCACTCAACGGGCACCAGTTGTACAATGACATCAGTACGGGTGACTCGGAATTTATAGGTGGTTCCGGCGGGTGTGCAGTGCCGTTGGGGCATTTCGCCGTTCGTGGAGTCAGCCGCGCACACGTCGCCGCAAACGCGGCATCCATCTCATTCTTGACGTCTATATGGTGGCGTTGGGACCAGTATGCAACGAGGGTACGGAGCCTCGTTACCCATTCAATGCAGTCCTGTGCTGAATGTGCCTACGGACATACATTAGACGTCATCGCAAATACCCCTCTGGCATGCATGAACGTACCTCATACCGTATGACCGGACCGGAAGCAAGCACAACATCGAATGCCCGCCTGAGGTGCAGTTGCGCTCTATCATGTGCCTGAGCGTGCCCGTGGTGTCCACCCTCATCGCGTGCATCGACGGCATCATGCAAGACATGCTCGCCATCGTCCTCAGACAGTGGGCCATATGCTCTCCGTACGGCGCGAATGCTTCTGAGGTCCAAAGTCCCCTGCGCAGCACGAATTTGCTCAGTGCCTCTCCAAACCTCGTGCTCGAAAAGGGTTTGGCTGTATTCTTCTACGCCCGGTTTCAATCCCGACATCAAACGCGAGAGGTGCGCGCTCGGCGGAAGCGGGGGGTTTGCGTCTGCTGACGACAGGGAAAACAAGTTGCCGTCGTGCGTCACAAGATACACCCGGTGACGACCTTGCTGCTTGTGACGATCGAGGTAGCCTTCGATGGCGGGAGGTTCGTACATTTTCTTGCCATTCTGGCCGTGAACAAAATCCGGGAAATGTTCCGCGATGCGTAACTCGAGGCGAGCTGACCTCAGACCCTAATGAGCCAAAGGCATCTATCAGGACGCGTGCAAAGCAAGTAGAACAAGCAAACTGAACCTGACGAAGAGACAATCCTGAAAGAACGACCCATGGCCGCGCATTTCCCTCCGCGTCTCGTTCCTGCCATTCCCAATCAAGTTGCCCGCCAAATTTCCATGCGAACTGCAGCTTCTTTCCAGCCCGCAGCTGGGGATCTATAATGGTCTTCCAGCTCCTCGACACAGGGCC